>CAXKVI010000111.1:0-138976 GCA_964058755.1 Campiglossa producta
CCGCCAGCTCCGATTCTCCTCCCGTAAAATGAACCTCGCATCGACGGACGGTGTTCATTACTTCGCTTAACTAGCTAGCACCTCTCTTTGGTCGTCATTACCTCATTGTCGACTACTTCAGTACGGGGTGGTGTCGCTCGCGGTCTCTCTATGGTGCTTTCCGACAGAGGACTCACGTGGATAATTGGGGTCTGATAGGGGGCGTTTTGACTTGGCGGTTCTCTTCTGCCTCGAATTCATCTTCTACTTCTCTTAAAAAAATTTCAGTTGATTTGGGGCTTTCATTTGCCCTTACGTAAGCACTGAACGCCTGACGTAGGTCGGCAACAGTGTAGCCGTTCACAAATATCCTGTGATTTATACATTCATCGATGAGTTTCTCTTTCTTCAGTGAGTATATCCAGTTCAAGTTGTTGGCACTCAAAATATTGGTGTCGGTGTCTAATTGTTGTTGCTGCGTGTTCTGTTGACCCTCCCCCTCCATGTTGGTGGTTGCAGTTGAATTTCCACTATCGCCGGTGTAGATGGGTCCCTGCTCCCTGGGTTTTGTCGAGGCTGAGGTAAGCTCAGTCATTCCAGAGTCGAGTAGAGGTCCCACAAAACCCCTATCAAATAATAACACGATTTTACCCTTTGAGTCGTTTACCTATGAGAAGTATCTGATTAGTGGTGGCCAGCTATTTAAACAGTTGCCGGGAGGATCCCATACTCCCCTCAGAGAGCTTCGGACTAGAGTCCTAGCGGTCCTGTGTGGCGTGCTGGAGCCAACCTTTGCATTACACCTGGCACCTAATTCAGGGAATGTGGCATTCCTCGGTCACCCTGTATAACATGACCACACTTCACGCCGCGCTCTTTAGCATACCTAAATGATTGCTGGGGTATTCCTTGCCCCCCTCAGAGTGCTTCGGACTAGAGTCCTAGCGTTTCTTAGTGGTGTAATTGAGTCCCCCTTTTCATTCGACTTGGCACTTCAATCAGGGGTAGTGGAGCGTACTCCACGGCCACCCGGTATGAAATGTCCGAGCCTAATACCCTCTTATTGTTATTTATCAGGCCTGCATTTCACGAGAGGTTTGGACTAGTCCTGGACCCATCCCGGGGGAAATACCTGTGCCTATTCACCCTTCAAGATCGGTGGGGAGTGGACCCTCCGCTAATCCCGATGAATTTTTAGAGAAGAAAGGTTTGCCCTTGGAGGAGATGGGAGTTCTATGAGCCGGAATAACTCTAAGGGAGTCTCCCCGTGGATTCTTTCCAATAATAATAATTATTATTATTATTATAATGAATGGAGCAGATGTTTTTAACCGATAGACGTAGTCGCACAGAGTACACAATAAAAAACCGGAACCGTCGCACACTGGGGTCGAGCGTGCTCAATATTCAGTTTTTAGATAATGACTTTTTTTAAATATAAAAACAAAGTATTGTTACAATGTGCGACTCCTTTTCGGAAAAATTTGGGATAAACTTGTTATAATAATTTATTTTTCCAATAAATGATTCACCTCTAATCTTTTTTGGGATGGTTGGATTCCCTTTAAACTAATAAGCGCCCTCTACGCCTTTCAAAATTTCACTAACATTCTCAAGGTGTTGTTTACCAGTTTCCGATGTAATTATAACGTCGTTAAACACGCGCCCCGGGACACCTGAGACTAAACATTCCATGAACCGTTGAAAATGCCAGGGGCATTTGCGATCCCGAAGGGCATTCGTTGGAGCTGGAACAGTCCGAATGGAGTATTGATGGCCGTATATTTTTTCGCAGCATCCCTTAACCCAACTAAGGTCTATTTTTGAAAAATATTTGCCATCTTTAAGCTTATTAAAAATCTCTTCTATTCTCGGTATAGGGTTTCGGTTTGCGGATAACGACAACGGGCACCGCCAACTTACTTTATTTTATCGGTTTCAAAACATTGGTACTTACCAGACGGTTTATCTCTGCGCGCACCTCATCGTGATAAGCAAATGGTAAATTGTACGGGTTTACAGAATTTAGGTTTGGCGTCTGGCTTCAGAGCAATATGAGCTTGAAGTGTAGAGCATAGACCCAGTTCGTAGGTGAAAAGCTTAGGATATTGCTTTGTTAGATTAGATATCTTGTCAATAATGTATTTGCGTGAGGCCTGGGTGACCTCCGCAGCATGGCAGAGGTTGGACTGTAAGCATTGCGGAATATCAATAAAGAACTACAGTTTTCTAAACCAAGAATGTTTGATGCCGCTGTGCTGTCAAGCACTACTAGTGGCAGGATTTCACCGACGTTATTGCAGCGTACACGTACCATCGAAATACCCTTTATTGATAGCTGATGACCGCCGTATGCGTTGACAACTTTTTGTGCGGGAGAGTATGACGGTGCTCCTAATGCCTTGTAGCCGTCAATGCCAACTAACGAGCACGAGGCACCTGTGTCTACTTGGAAGCTGACAATCCTTTCATTCACTTGAAGCTAAACTTCAATTTTTTTATCGCTACTGCTAGAGGCGTTTATAATATCTATAACACTGATATTGGAAAGTATTAGTGTCGGTGGCATTTACTTGGTGGGCCTTACTCTCCTTCTTCTGGTAGCAGCTGATTGACAAACGGATGCTATATGACCCGTTTTAGAACAGGCGTTACACTTTCTCTGCCTTTTTTACTGGACGCAGTCGAACCTTGCGTGATTTACTCCACAGCTGGGTCACGACTTGAGTGTACTACGGCCTCGGGAATGGCAACATATTTGTTCGACTTGTGGGGCGATTTTTCACTGATGAATATTTTAAAACTTTGTTAACTCTTGCTGAATCTGCTTCTTACATTACTGAGCAAGTTCGCACGGTCGATTTGTAAATAGAAGCAATTTGTAGGATCTCGTCCTCACCTTTTGATGAGGCGTGAGCGTCACAATCATATCCCGAATTTTGCTGTCTACGTAAGATTCGTTGCATCCCGATTTGGAGCAAACGAATAGGCAATCTTTAGTTGCGCCGCGCAGCTCAGCCGACCAGGCGCTGTACGTTTGACTTAGCTTCATTGTCGTATGGTAAAACTTGAAACGATTATCACGTGTTGCTTTTCAATAAAATGATCGTTTAGCGTTGTTGCGATTTCTTTGAAAGTGTTTCCTTTAACTTTTCCATCGAATTGTTTCTGTAAGAGTTCCAAATTTTCGGCTCCAATCCCATTAAGTATGCAGGCCCTTTTGGTAGTCGGCGAAGAATCGTTGCTCGACTTGAAGAAGATATGTACTCAAATTGTCATTTTCTTTGTTGAAGTTCCTGAAATTGGGAACTGCTGTACGTCGCTCACCGCTTATGCCACCAACTTTCAACGCATTTTCCATCCATGCTAAATGAGGTTATGTGGGGTTTAATGTGGTCAAGGCAATTGTAAAAATCACAACAACTCTCGTCGCCAAATGTTGTATTCGGGAACTCAAACTAAACACGATGATTGATTGAATTCAGTATTTTATTGAATCAAAATTTAAATTACATTATTACTAAATAAAATATTAAGGAAATAATAGACGTGTGTTGCTTATCGATCCTGTATGAAAAGAAGGAAAAAAATAACTTAAAAATAAAAGAATATAACTAATGTTCAATAACTATGGTATTTTTTGCTTTTTTTTATTTCAGTCAACGGCAAAGAAATATGGCCCAGTCGGCGGTAACCGAAACCAAACAAAAAATGTTCTGAATATGAGTGCATTTTTTGTAGCAAGTTGCTGTAAATAGGCTCAGTTATATTTACAAATTTATTTAAGAAACCTAATTTAAAAAAAGTTTATACCTACTGCAGGTCGTAATTTTTCAACGATTTGAAATTTTTTTTATAGTGTTAGATTTTGAGATATAAGCTTCGTTTCTTTCCTGCTAATTACGAATAATTATTCCTGAAAAAGTGTTTCTTGAACAAAAATAGCAGCGAATTCAGCAGCTTTTTGACATTTAATTGAGAGAGAGTGCCAATTCGCTGCAAGTTATTGCTGGAGATTTTTCTTCCAGCAGAAACTAGCAAGCAGGAACAGCTGATCGGTGACATAGCAAAACAACAACAAAAAATGTAAATTCAAATAGTTAGCCAATCAGAAACGTAACCGCTGTTTTGTCTGCAAGTTTCTGCAAGTTCCTTTTCGACGAAAAATTAGCAGAAATGAGATTTTGAAAGCTTTTTACAAGACTCTCTTCTGCTGACAGTTCTTTGCTGGATTTTTCAAGAAACATACGTATAGAAAATCCCCATTACATTTTTTTTGGTAAAAGTACCTACTGAAAATTTTTAGAAAACTATTTTCTATAAACCCTACCAATCCAGGGTGTTATGCGACCACGTGCCCATTGGACGTTTGCAGCCGGGAGGCAAATCGTGGCTGTATTTGAACGGAGCCTCTCTGATACCGGGTCGTCTCAGAGAGTAAGCATGGCCATACCGCGGTATGGGGCTCTGCCGCGGTGGACGATAAATTCCCCTTACGCTTCCTTTGACCCTAAACTGGCCTTGCCCGGCGAGGGGTCGTACGAACAAGATGAAAGATAGTAACAAAAAAAAAAGATACAACAATGTAAAATTAATTAATCTAAAATTAATTTATTGATTAATTGATATTAAGTTATTGCATTGAAGGTTTCATCTCTCACTTTGATATCAAACCAAATAGCTTATTGGGCTTCATATTATTCCTTCATTCCATTTCTTTTGGAGTCACTCAGTCAGTGCCTTCCACTCAAATCCGTAAAAAGAAGAAAAGAAGTTGCCAAACTATAGAAGGAATAAACAATGATGCCGGGAGACCGCCCCTTACTTATGCTCGCCACATTGTCTAATCTTTTTGATCTAAGAATTAAGTGAAACAAGTTAGGAAGTCTAAGTTCGGGTGAACCGAACATTAAATACCCAGCGGTAATTTTCAGAACGGGATAACAATGATATAGGCCCTAGGAGGATTTACTAAAGTTTTTACTATCTTAGCTATTTACCTTACCAAATTATGTCAATTTATGTGATTTTAGAAATTTTCTATATCGAAAGTGGGCGTGGTCGGGAAGAGATTTCGTCCAATTACATCAGGTATGCTCCCTATTATGCTAGTTTACCTTGTACCAATTTCATCGTTCTACCGTAATCAGTTTAATAGTTATGACTAGTGAAATTTTCAAAAATGCCTCCCTGAAGGGTGGGCGGTGCCACGCCTGCTTTTAAAAATTTATCAAAAAATCATAATAGAATGACTAGGGGGTTCATCCTACCAGACTATATCATTTTACCCATTTCCGTTACCGAATTATGTCAATTTAGGTGATTTTAGAAATTTTCGATATCGAAAATTTCATCAGGTATACTCCCAACGATACTAGTAGTACTATCGTAATCAGTTTAAAAGTTACGACCAGTCGAATTTTCAAAAATGCCTTCCTTAAAAGTGAGCGGTGCCACGCCCACTTTTAAAAATTTTTGGAAAAATCATAAGAGAATGACCAGGGGGATTCACATATAAAATTATATCATTTTAGCCATTTCAGCTGTCGAAATATGTCAATTTGTGTGATTTTCGAAATTTTCGATATCGAGAAAGGGGGCGTGGTTATCATTCGATTTCGCCCATTTTCAATAGCAACCTACCTTGGCCAGAATGTAACCTGTATACAAAATTTCATGCAAATATCTCAATTTTTACTCAAGTTATCGTGTACACAGACGGACAGACGGACGGACGGACATGCCTTAATCAACTCCTCTTTTCAACCTAAGGGCTTTCATATATGGAACTCTATATCTATCTCGATTATTTTGCGCCTTTACGTACTACCGTTATGTGAACAAAATTAATATACCCTTGTACTAGTACTAGTACATTGGGTATAAAATTTGGGTCAAAAATGAGTTAATGCGTTGTCATTAAAAGGTTAAAATTCTTGGGATTTACTATTTTAGTATCTATATACCGCTTCTGATTCAAGAAAATTAAATTCGAAACTAAAATAAAAAACATAGGTCACCAACGGGTTAACCCATTACCGTCAATGGGTTAAGATGCTATAGATTAACTGCTTTAGTGCAGATAAAGCGATTCTGATGTAAAAAAGTTTATTCCATTGCAAAAACAAGAACGAAAACTTCTTATTCTAAGAATATTTAAGATAGAAAAGGTCTTAAAATTTTAAGAATGTCAAAGGATAAATCTTAGCAATAGCAGATATTCGACAAGAAGTCCGACGTAAATTCGCTCAAGATGGTTATCTCGTGACATGATCGGATTTTGTCTTAACCGCGTTTGTATGGCAAGGATATAATCCTTTCCTTTCTCTCGCCCCTGTTGCTTCCTCTGGCGGATGGCGCCCTCTAATTGGTGTAGATGCCGCCTATGCAGCAAGAACTGTTCGGCCGCTGAACCATTGCAAAGCCTTACCCCGCAAAGTCTCCGGCAGCGTCGGGAGTAATTTTTCTAACGGGATTTTATAACATTCCGCCAGCTCCGATTCTCCTCCCGTAAAATGAACCTCGCATCGACGGACGGTGTTCATTACTTCGCTTAACTAGCTAGCAGCCTCTCTTTGGTCGCCATTACCTCATTTTCGACTACTTCAGTGCGGGATGGAGTCGCTCGCGGTCTCTCTATGGTGTTTTCCGACAGAGGACTCTCGTGGATAATTGGGGTCTGATAGGGGGCGTTTTGACTTGGCGGTTCTCTTCTGCCTTGAATTCATCTTCTACTTCTCTTAAAAAATTTTCAGTTGATTTGGGGCTTTGATTTGCCCTTACGTAAGCACTGAACGCCTGACGTAGGTCGGCAACAGTGTAGCCGTTCACAAATATCCTGTGATTTATACATTCATCGATGAGTTACTCTTTCTCGTGAAGGGTGGACACCTTGCCGCGGTACGAGGGCTTAAGTCGAGAGCCACAGGGCTAGGCTGCCCTTGTGATCATAGCGCCGCCGGTACTACATCACGAGAGAAGCCAAGCATCTCTGGCACGACGACTAAGATCTTCCCCCTCCCAATCCAGGGTGTTATGCGACCACGTGCCCATTGGACGTTTGCAGCCGGGAGGCAAATCGTGGCTGTAATCGAACGGAGCTTCTCTGACACCGAGCCGCCTCGGAGAGTAGCTATGGCCTTACCGCGGTATGGGGCTCTGCCGCGGTGGACGATACATTCCCCTTACTCTTCCTTTGACCCTAAACTGGCCTTGCCCGGCGAGGGGTCGTACGAACAAGATGAAAGATAGTAACAAAAACCCTAAAACTAAAGATACAACAATGTATACTGGACAACTCAATTTCTTTATCAGCCGAGAGATCGACAGCGATGGCAACTACGAGACGATTAGCTCTGGATAACAAGCGGGCAATCCCCAAAGTAAGTACCGGTACAAACACGTTGAAGCCAACAACGGCTGATGCTAAAGCCCCAGTAAGTGCCGGTACCGAAACCAAGTCTTTAACGTCTGTGGCAGTGGTCTCACGGCCTGGCCCCAGAGATCCAAATAAGGGAACGACCGCGATGGCAATTACGGGTCGAAATTTACCCCAAAAGACATCTCCCAGTCGCTCTGAGTTATTGGACAAAAGAGCGGCCGCAAGGATTTGGAAGAAATACGAGGGTATTTCACAAGAGACGCTAGAAAGACGGTGGAGATGGCTGAAGCTATCTTACCGAACTTCCAAAGCGATTACGCGCCAAAGAAGGTTAATGGAAACCCTTCAAACGCCAGAGATCGGACGTGGATTTAAAACCTCACCCGAAGGGGCAGCATAGGCGTCATTGACCGATGTAATGAAAGCTGGGCCATCCCTAGGGACCAGTGGCGGTACGTCCAGAATGCTATCGGTAATGCCCTTCTCGACATTACGGATGAGTCTACGGGTGCCACTCCGATGGGTTCTGATGCGGGATGGCACCAGGGCCGAATCAAGGTATTCGCTTGCGAGGATGCAAAAACTGTTGCACTGTACAAGGCAGCAGCTGCAAGACTAGGTGAGATCTACCAAGGGGCAAGAATCGAGGTTGTCGACTGGAAGGACATCCCGGCTCGGCCAAGGGCAAGAGCATGGATTCCTGCTATCCCTGCTGAACCTGAGAGAATTCTCAGCATGCTGAGGATCATGAACACGTCTCTCCCGACGAAGGACTGGGGTGTCAATCTGGTCGAGGATGCGGTAGGGCCTGATAGGCAGTGATCTTCACCTTGAATAAGGAGGCACTCGAGCCCCTTAAACGGTGCAACGGACGAGTGCACTACGGTATGGGTCAGATCGTGATTCACGTATACCGCGGCGATGCACAGCGCGCTGCTATTTCGGATGCACCGGAGGACTCGGACATCGCAGTGCCGGAAGGGGAGTCGGAGATGTCCGACTCGGAAAGTATGGTATCTGCGGTAATTTTCAGAACGGGATAACAATGATATAGGCCCTAGGAGGATTTACCTAAAGTTTTTACTATCTCAGCTATTTACCTTACCGAATTATGTCAATTTATGTGATTTTCAAAATTTTCTATATCGAAAGTTGGCGTGGTCGGGAAGAGATTTCGTCCAATTACATCAGGTATGATCCCTATTATGCTAGTATACCTTGTACCAATTTCATCGTTCTACCGTAATCAGTTTAAAAGTTATGACTAGTGAAATTTTCAAAAATGCCTCCCTGAAAAGTGGGCGGTGCCACGCCTGCTTTTAAAAATTTACAAAAAATCATAACAGAATGACTAGGGGGTTCATCCTACCAGACTATATCATTTTACCCATTTCCGTTACCGAATTATGTCAATTTAGGTGATTTTAGAAATTTTCGATATCGAAAATTTCATCAGGTATACTCCCAACGACACTAGTAGTACTATCGTAATCAGTTTAAAAGTTACGACCAGTCGAATTTTCAAAAATGCCTTCCTCAAAAGTGAGCGGTGCCACGCCCACTTTTAAAAATTTATGGAAAAATCATAAGAGAATGACCAAAGGGATTCACCTATAAAATTATATCATTTTAGCCATTTCAGCTATCGAAATATGTCAATTTGTGTGATTTTCGAAATTTTCGATATCGAGAAAGGGGGCGTGGTTATCATTCGATTTCGCCCATTTTCAATAGCAACCTACCTTGGCCAGAAAGTAACCTGTGTACAAAATTTCATGCAAATATCTCAATTTTTACTCAAGTTATAGGGTACACAGACAGACAGACGGACAGACGGACGGACGGACATACGGACGGACATGCCTTAATCAACTCCTCTTTTCAACCTAAGGGCTTTCATATATGGAACTCTATATCTATCTCGATTATTTTGCGCCGTTACGTACTACCGTTATGTGAACAAAATTAATATACCCTTGTACTAGTACTAGTACGCTGGGTATAAAAATTTGGGTCAAAAATGAGTTAATGCGTTGTCATTAAAAGGTTAAAATTCTTGGGATTTACTATTTTAGTATCGATATACCGATTCTGATTCAAGAAAATGAAATTCGAAACTAAAATAAAAAACATAGGTCACCAACGGGTTAACCCATTACCGTCAATGGGTTACGATGCTATAGATTAACTGCTTTAGTGCAGATAAAGCGATTCTGATGTAAACAAGTTTATTCCATTGCAAAAACAAGAACGAAAACTTCTTATTCTAAGAATATTTAAGACAGAAAAGTTCTTAAAATTTTAAGAATGCCAAAGGATAAATCTTAGCATTTTTTTCTTAATTTTAGAATAGTATTTTTCTCATTGCAGGTGTCCCCGCTCCTTACATCTCCGGCAATACTCCTCTCGGCTATATTGTTCTGTCAATGGTGATAAAAAATATGCTGGTTGTCCGCTTTGTCTAGTGGCCTATATTTGCAGCAGCTCTTATTCGCCGGTGAGTTCCATCAACTCCTCGATGGTGTTAAATTCGCCGCGCTTAGCAAATAGCAGATATTCGTCACGAATTCCGACGTAAATTCGCTCAAGATGGTTATCTCGTGACATGATCGGATTTTGTCTTAACCGCGTTTGTATGGCAAGGATATAATCCTTTCCTTTCTCTCGCCCCTGTTGCTTCCTCTGGCGGATGGCGCCCTCCAATTGGTGTAGATGCCGTCTATGCAGCAAGAACTGTTCGGCTGCTGAACCATTGCAAAGCCTTACCCCGAAAAGTCTCCGGCAGCGTCGGGAGTAATTTATCTAACGGGATTTTATAACATTCCGCCAGCTCCGATTCTCCTCCCGTAAATGAACCTCGCATCGACGGACGGTGTTCATTACTTCGCTTAAAAAATGTTCAGTTGATTTGGGGCTTTGATTTGCCCTTACGTAAGCACTGAACGCCTGACGTAGGTCGGCAACAGTGTAGCCGTTCACAAATATCCTGTGATTTATACATTCATCGATGAGTTTCTCTTTCTCGTGAAGGGTGGACACCTTGCCGCGGTACGAGGGCTTAAGTCGATAGCCACAGAGCTACGCTGCCCTTGTGATCATAGCGCCGCCGGTTCTACATCACGAGAGAAGCCAAGCCTCTCTGGCGCGACGACTAAGATCTTCCCCCTCCCAATCCAGGGTGTTATGCGACCACTTTCCCATTGGAAGTTTGCAGCCGGGAGGCAAATCGTGGCTGTAATCGACCGGAGCCTCTCTGACACCGGGCCGCCTCGGAGAGTAACTATGGCCATACCGCGGTATGGGGCTCTGCCGCGGTGGACGATAAATTCCCCTTACTCTTCCTTTGACCCTAAACTGGCCTTGCCCGGCGAGGGGTCGTACGAACAAGATGAAAGATAGTAACAAAAACCCTAAAACTAAAGATACAACAATGTATACTGCACAGCAGAGGAGGAAAATGCTGGAGCAAGCGAGAACGCAACGTCGGAGGACAAACTCAATTTCTTTATCAGCCGAGAGATCGACAGCGATGGCAACTACGGGTCTATTAGCTCTGGATAACAAGGGGCCAATCCCCAAAGTAAGTACCGGTACAAACACGGTGAAGCCAACTACGGCTGATGCTAAAGCCCCAGTAAGTGCCGGTACCGAAACCAAGTCTTTAACGTCTGTGGCAGTGGTCTCACGACCTGGCTCCAGAGATCCAAATAAGGGAACGACCGCGATGGCAACTACGGGTCGAAATTTACCCCAAAAGACATCTCCCAATCGCTCTGAGTACTTGGACAAAAGAGCGGCCGGAAGGATTTTGAAGAAATACGAGGGTATTTTACAATAGACGCTATCGCCGAATGCTAGAAAGACGGTGGAGATGGCTGAAGCTATCTTACCGAACTTCCAAAGCGATTACGCGCCAAAGAAGGTTAATGGAAACCCCTTCAAACGCCAGAGATCGGACGTGGATTTAAAACCTCACCCGAAGCGGCAGCAACACGCCCCCGTAATGGGTAAACTCAGCTTTGCTGAAGTGACTAAGGATAGGATCCTCATAGTCGTCATTGACCGAGGTAATGAAAGCTGGGCCATCCCTAGGGACCAGTGGCGGTACGTCCGGAATGCTATCGGTAATGCCCTTCCCGACATTACGGATGAGTCTCCGTGTGCAACTCCGATAGGTTCTGATGCGGGATGGCACCAGGGCCGAATCAAGGTATTCGCTTGCGAGGATGCAAAAACTGTTGCACTGTACAAGGCAGCAGCTGCAAGACTAGGTGGGATCTACCAAGAGGCAAAAATCGAGGTTGTCGACTGGAAGGACATCCCGGCTCGGCCAAGGGCAAGAGCGTGGATTCCTGCTATCCCTGCTGAACCTGAGAGAATTCTCAGCATGCTGAGGATCATGAACCCGTCTCTCCCGACGAAGGACTGGGGTGTCAATCTGGTCGAGGATGCAGTAGGGCCTGATAGGCAAGTGATCTTCACCTTGAATAAGGAGGCACTCGAGCCCCTTAAACGGTGCAACGGACGAGTGCACTACGGTATGGGTCAGATCGTGATTCACGTATACCGCGGCGATGCACAGCGAGCTGCTATTTCGGCTGCACCGGAGGACTCGGACATCGCAGTGCCGGAAAGGGGGTCGGAGATGTCCGACTCGGAAAGTATGGTATCTGCCACGTCAAATGGCGAAGGAGCAGTGGACAGCTCGGAGATGGGAGACAGCCTGCTGGACGGGGAAGACCTCAACGTCACAGTGATAGCAGCTAGTCCTGAGCGCACCAATGTTGACACTGCCACAGTTAGTAGGATCTCTGCCACGCCAAACCGTGGTCTGAACAAATCGTCGTTGAAAGATAAGCCTCCAGACGAGGCGGAACTCGACGATACGGCGGTGGCAGGGAAGTCTGAGCGCTCTCATGTTGGTGGTGATTCAGATAAACCTGCACAAATCTAAAGCAGCCTCGGCTGCTTTAATCAGTCGTCTCTCTAAAGGCGACGTAGATGTGGTCCTCATCCAAGAACCCTGGATCAACAGCTCAAGGATTTGCGGTTTGGGACTAAGGATTTTAAGCTTATTCGAGCCAGCGAGGGGGGCAGGGTTAGAGCCTGTATTTTGGTTAAGTCTGAGCTGAATGCCTTTCTCTTGCCCAACTATACCAATGTTGACGTTACAGCTGCCAGTTTAACAGTCGACAGTACCAATCTGACGATGGCGTCGGTCTATATGCCCTACGACGCCGAAGAACCTCCGCCACAGAGGGAGGTAAAAGACCTGGTGGCAAATTTTTCCATGGGTCATCTTATTATCGGAACTGACGCCAATGCTCATCACGTCCAGTGGGGAAGCTCCGATATCAATGCTAGAGGAGAGTCGTTGTTTGACTATTTGTTAACAACTAACCTCGTCGTTGTTTGACTATTTGTTAACAGCTAACCTGGTAGTTTGCAACGTGGGTAACGAACCTACGTTTATTACTAAAACCCGTTGGGAGGTCATAGATCTCACTATTTGCAGCGAAGGCGCTTATGAGTGGGTAAGAAAATGGCGCGTTCTCGATGAGCACTCATTCTCCGACCACCGGTACGTAGAAATAGTTCTAGACTTTTCTGTTGAGCAGCCGGTTATGAAACGCAATCCACGTAACACAATGAAATACTATCTAGGGACTTACCAGCACTTCCCCCACAAGTCCCCTCATCAGTAGGGAGTTGGAGGATCTGGTAAAGACCTTTACAACGGCGCTCTCGAATGCCTTAGAGCAGGCCTGCCCAGTGCCAAAACCACGCGGTAAACATAGGCCGCATTGGTGGTCCTACGACCTGGACTCGCTCCGAAAATCATGTAGGGCACAATTTAATAAGGCCAAGAGCCTTGGCACGGAGACTCAATGGCTCGTGGAGAAATTTCTGCACTGGGGTCGAAAATGTCGACGATACAGCGAGACTTAGACGAGTGCTCTCAAAAACTCAAACAGCCACAAGCTATTTGCGCAAACCTGACGGATCCTGGACCAGCACGGACAGGGAAACACTAGAGCTGCTCTTGAATACGCACTTCCCAGGGAACTTGCATGAGGAACCCGTAGCACCTACAACAAACCTGGCTGTATACATACCCATCACGGAGGAAAAGGTTAGGTGGGCGGTTAAAAGCTTCGAACCGTTCAAGGCTGCCGGGCCAGACGGGATTATTCCCGCACAACTCATAAACACGCTGGAGACATCAGCCAAATGGCTGGTATTTCTCTATACAGCCTGCCTTTCTCTTAGCTACATTCCTTTTTAGATATTGAAGGAGCCTTCAACAACATAAGCCCTGATGCTATAAACACCGCTTTAACAAATCTGGGCATAAGCAGATCTCTTATTGGACTTATTGATCAACTACTAAAGGGTAGACGAATAGTTTCATCACTGGGCTCGGTTGACTTATCACGCTATGTCACAAGGGGAACGCCTCAGGGTGGTGTTCTCTCCCCGCTTCTATGGAACCTCACTGTCAACTCGATGCTGCGAGACACAAGCTGGGGGGCGGGAAGGTAGTGGCATATGCAGACGACTTAGCTATAGTATATAGGGGCAAATTCCCACAAACCCTGTGGGACTTGATGCAAGTAGCACTGCGAGTTGTTTCCTCATGGTGCTTGCGCTGCAGACTGAGCATCAACCCGGGAAAAATAGAACTGGTTCTCTTTACCAACCGCTATAAGATACCACCGCTAATACTAGCAAAACTGAATGACGTGCACCTGAACTTGGCTGACAAAGCCAAGTTCTTGGGAACAGTTGTGGATAGGAAACTAACCTGGAAGGAGAATGTTCTTCAGCGCCAGAAGAAAGCGTGTATTGCACTCTACACGTGCAAATGAGCCATTGGAAAGAAATGGGGGCTCAGCCCCAAAATATGCAAATGGATTTTCACTGCAATCATTCGACCAATCATGCTCTATGGAGTTGTGGTATGGTGGCCTACGCTGAGCAAGGCAACAAACCTTAATCTGCTAGGTAAAGTACACAGATCTTGCATGATCTGTATAAGCGGTGCGTTAATAACAACGCCCAATGAAGTACTCCAGGCCATTCTTGCATTTTGCCACTCGATCTGGAAGGGCACCGGGTGGCAGCAGCATCGGCTCTGCGTCTAAGGGAAACGTCCGGCTGGGGCGCAAGCACTACTGGACACCCCTTGTTTTTGGGATCCTATAGCTTTCTTCCGCTGAGCACAGATCGTTGTGCGACCACAACAGTCGGAGATAGCGGTTTTAAAATCAACATTCCCAGCAGGAAAGAATGGGAGAGCACGGATCGGAGTCCCGCCACTCATGGCGGCACTTCCATTTATACTGATGGCTCGAAGCTAGACGGCAGAGTTGGAGGAGGGGTTTATTCAAAGGATCTGAACCTTGAGCTCTCCTTCAGACTACCTGATCAATGCAGTGCCTTCCAGGCTGAAGTTTCAGCAATCATGGACAGGACAGGACATTTTTATATTCAGCGACAGCCAGGCGGCCATCAAATCCCTTGGCTCTTATTCGTTCAACTCTGAACTGACGCTCAGCTGTCGTCGATCTCTACAAGAGATGGCCCAACAGAATCGCGTGAACCTCACATGGGTCCCGGGGCATAGGGACATTGAGGGAAATTGTAGGGCAGACGAACTTGCGAGGCAGGGAACGACCAAGCAGGTTCTTCGGGATAAAGAGCGCTTAGGTATGCCGTTTGCCACATGCAAGCTTATGATGACGGAGTACACACTCCGCCAAGCCAATGAAAGATGGCTGCAATCTCCAGGATGCCGGATATCCAAAGAAACCTGGCCGAAATGGGATCATAAAAGATCAAGATAAAATTATGCCCTAAGGAGAAGAGAAATCTCCATATTAATAGGCGTATTAACTGGGCACTGCCTCATTGGTAGGCACGCAGAAAGACTAGGTGTGCCCTACCGAGGATGCTGTAGGAGTTGTAAGGATGATGGGGAGGAGGAAACGGTGGAGCACCTCATCTGCAACTGCCCGGCTTTTAGTGGCGCGAGAATGCGCTTTTTGGGAGTTCCATTCCTGGTTAGCCTACGCCAGGTCACGGAGCTGGACATAAAGGACCTGATGTCCTTCATCAAGTCATCTAAATGGTTTGAGGAGGAGTAACGGTGTCGGTATAGGAACGTCAGTCCCGAGATTCTGCTATGTGGAGAATTCCGTTAATACCGGGATTTTCCATATGGCAGGGTCCCGGAACTGACTTTCCCAGTGTTGGTGGTATCACAACGGGCCTTTCAAAACTGGCCTAAGTGTGCCTCTGCGGCAGCCACTTGAACCTAACCTAACCTTCTCTTTATTCAGTGAGTATATCCAGTTCAAGTTGTTGGCACTCAAAAGATTGGTGTCGGTGTCTAATTGTTGTTGCTGCGTGTTCTGTTGATCCTCCCCCTCCATGTTGGTGGTTGCAGTTGAATTTCCACTATCGCCGATGTAGATAGGTCCCTGCTCCCTGGGTTTTGTCGAGGCTGAGGTAAGCTCAGTCATTCCAGAGTCGAGTAGAGGTCCCACAAAATTCCTATCAAATAATAACACGATTTAGATGTTGTATTTATTTTGAACACAGGCAACACATCCCCACGATATGGCTTTGGTCTGTATACCGATAGCCTCGAAGAGAGGGGAAAATAGGAAGACAAGAGGAGAAATGACAGTGGCGTTAGCGTTCGAGCTGGCGGAGGTGTGGCTCAGGATGTTGGCGAAAGTCCAACGGTATACGGTACAGGTTGTGTCTTGTTTCCCAGACGGGTAGTTATCCTATCTTACCAACAACGGAGTGCTTACGGTGACCAATTACGATACGGTTGCGGCGGCGTTACTACGGTCTTAACAGACGGTAACGAATACGGTTGCGGTGAAACTCCTGCAGTCGCAACAAACGGTAGCGGATTATTGACGGCGGTTTATAAAAATACGGGTGCGGTGATGTTCCTACGGTCTTAATTGGCAGTAGCGTTGGTGCTAGTTGGTAGCGGATTATTGCCCTTTGAGTCGTTTACCTATGAGAAGTATCTGATTAGTGGTGGCCAGCTATTTAAACAGTTGCCGGGAGGATTCCATACTCCCCTCAGATTAGAGTCCTAGCGGTCCTGTGTGGCGTGCTGGAGCCAACCTTTGCATTACACCTGGCACCTAATTCAGGGAATGTGGCATTCCTCGGTCACCCTGTATAACATGACGACACTTAACGCCGCGCTCTTTAGCATACCGAAATGATTGCTGGGGTATTCCTTGCCCCCCTCAGAGTGCTTCGGACTAGAGTCCTAGCGTGTCTTAGTGGTGTAATTGAGTCCCCCTTTTCATTCGACCTGGCACTTCAATCAGGGGTAGTGGAGCATACTCCACGGCCACCCGGTATGAAATGTCCGAGCCTAATACCCTCTTATTGTTATTTATCAGGCCTGGATTTCACGAGAGGTTTGGACTAGTCCTGGACCCATCCAGGGGGAAATACCTGTGCCTATTCACCCTTCAAGATCGGTGGGGAGTGGACCCTCCGCTAATCCCGATGAATTCTTAGAGAAGAAAGGTTTGCCCTTGGAGGAGACGGGAGTTCTATGAGCCGGAATAACTCTTGGGGAGTCTCCCCGTGGATTCTTTCCAATAATAATAATTATTGTTATTATTATAATGAATGGAGTAGATTTTTTTAACCGATAGACGTAGTCGCACAGAGTACAAAATAAAAAACCGGAACCGTCGCACACTGGGGTCGAGCGTGCTCAATATTCAGTTTTTAGATAATGACTTTTTTTAAATATAAAAACAAAGTATTGTTACAATGTGCGACTCCTCTTCGGAAAAATTTGGAATAAACTTGTTATAATAATTTATTTTTCCAATAAATGATTCACCTCTAATCTTTTTTGGGATGGTTGAATTCCCTTTAAACTAATAAGCGCCCACTAACATTCTCAAGGTGTTGTTTACCAGTTTCCGATGTAATTATAACATCGTTAAACACGCGCCCCGGGACACCTGAGACTAAACATTCCATGAACCGTTGAAAAATTTCAGGGGCATTTACGATCCCGAAGGGCATTCGTTGGTGCTGGAACAGTCCGAATGGAGTATTGATGACCCTATATTTTTTCGCAGCATCCCTTAACCCAACTAAGGTCTATTTTTGAAAAATATTTGCCATCTTTAAGCTTATTAAAAACCTCTTCTATTCTCGGTATAAGAAGCGAGCTGCTATTTCGGCTGCACCGGAGGACTCGGACATCGCAGTGCCGGAAAGGGGGTCGGAGATGTCCGACTCGGAAAGTATGGTATCTGCCACGTCAAATGGCGAAGGAGCAGTGGACAGCTCGGAGATGGGAGACAGCCTGCTGGACGGGGAAGACCTCAACGTCACAGTGATAGCAGCTAGTCCTGAGCGCACCAATGTTGACACTGCCACAGTTAGTAGGATCTCTGCCACGCCAAACCGTGGTCTGAACAAATCGTCGTTGAAAGATAAGCCTCCAGACGAGGCGGAACTCGACGATACGGCGGTGGCAGGGAAGTCTGAGCGCTCTCATGTTGGTGGTGATTCAGATAAACCTGCACAAATCTAAAGCAGCCTCGGCTGCTTTAATCAGTCGTCTCTCTAAAGGCGACGTAGATGTGGTCCTCATCCAAGAACCCTGGATCAACAGCTCAAGGATTTGCGGTTTGGGACTAAGGATTTTAAGCTTATTCGAGCCAGCGAGGGGGGCAGGGTTAGAGCCTGTATTTTGGTTAAGTCTGAGCTGAATGCCTTTCTCTTGCCCAACTATACCAATGTTGACGTTACAGCTGCCAGTTTAACAGTCGACAGTACCAATCTGACGATGGCGTCGGTCTATATGCCCTACGACGCCGAAGAACCTCCGCCACAGAGGGAGGTAAAAGACCTGGTGGCAAATTTTTCCATGGGTCATCTTATTATCGGAACTGACGCCAATGCTCATCACGTCCAGTGGGGAAGCTCCGATATCAATGCTAGAGGAGAGTCGTTGTTTGACTATTTGTTAACAACTAACCTCGTCGTTGTTTGACTATTTGTTAACAGCTAACCTGGTAGTTTGCAACGTGGGTAACGAACCTACGTTTATTACTAAAACCCGTTGGGAGGTCATAGATCTCACTATTTGCAGCGAAGGCGCTTATGAGTGGGTAAGAAAATGGCGCGTTCTCGATGAGCACTCATTCTCCGACCACCGGTACGTAGAAATAGTTCTAGACTTTTCTGTTGAGCAGCCGGTTATGAAACGCAATCCACGTAACACAATGAAATACTATCTAGGGACTTACCAGCACTTCCCCCACAAGTCCCCTCATCAGTAGGGAGTTGGAGGATCTGGTAAAGACCTTTACAACGGCGCTCTCGAATGCCTTAGAGCAGGCCTGCCCAGTGCCAAAACCACGCGGTAAACATAGGCCGCATTGGTGGTCCTACGACCTGGACTCGCTCCGAAAATCATGTAGGGCACAATTTAATAAGGCCAAGAGCCTTGGCACGGAGACTCAATGGCTCGTGGAGAAATTTCTGCACTGGGGTCGAAAATGTCGACGATACAGCGAGACTTAGACGAGTGCTCTCAAAAACTCAAACAGCCACAAGCTATTTGCGCAAACCTGACGGATCCTGGACCAGCACGGACAGGGAAACACTAGAGCTGCTCTTGAATACGCACTTCCCAGGGAACTTGCATGAGGAACCCGTAGCACCTACAACAAACCTGGCTGTATACATACCCATCACGGAGGAAAAGGTTAGGTGGGCGGTTAAAAGCTTCGAACCGTTCAAGGCTGCCGGGCCAGACGGGATTATTCCCGCACAACTCATAAACACGCTGGAGACATCAGCCAAATGGCTGGTATTTCTCTATACAGCCTGCCTTTCTCTTAGCTACATTCCTTTTTAGATATTGAAGGAGCCTTCAACAACATAAGCCCTGATGCTATAAACACCGCTTTAACAAATCTGGAGCAGTGGACAGCTCGGAGATGGGAGACAGCCTGCTGGACGGGGAAGACCTCAACGTCACAGTGATAGCAGCTAGTCCTGAGCGCACCAATGTTGACACTGCCACAGTTAGTAGGATCTCTGCCACGCCAAACCGTGGTCTGAACAAATCGTCGTTGAAAGATAAGCCTCCAGACGAGGCGGAACTCGACGATACGGCGGTGGCAGGGAAGTCTGAGCGCTCTCATGTTGGTGGTGATTCAGATAAACCTGCACAAATCTAAAGCAGCCTCGGCTGCTTTAATCAGTCGTCTCTCTAAAGGCGACGTAGATGTGGTCCTCATCCAAGAACCCTGGATCAACAGCTCAAGGATTTGCGGTTTGGGACTAAGGATTTTAAGCTTATTCGAGCCAGCGAGGGGGGCAGGGTTAGAGCCTGTATTTTGGTTAAGTCTGAGCTGAATGCCTTTCTCTTGCCCAACTATACCAATGTTGACGTTACAGCTGCCAGTTTAACAGTCGACAGTACCAATCTGACGATGGCGTCGGTCTATATGCCCTACGACGCCGAAGAACCTCCGCCACAGAGGGAGGTAAAAGACCTGGTGGCAAATTTTTCCATGGGTCATCTTATTATCGGAACTGACGCCAATGCTCATCACGTCCAGTGGGGAAGCTCCGATATCAATGCTAGAGGAGAGTCGTTGTTTGACTATTTGTTAACAACTAACCTCGTCGTTGTTTGACTATTTGTTAACAGCTAACCTGGTAGTTTGCAACGTGGGTAACGAACCTACGTTTATTACTAAAACCCGTTGGGAGGTCATAGATCTCACTATTTGCAGCGAAGGCGCTTATGAGTGGGTAAGAAAATGGCGCGTTCTCGATGAGCACTCATTCTCCGACCACCGGTACGTAGAAATAGTTCTAGACTTTTCTGTTGAGCAGCCGGTTATGAAACGCAATCCACGTAACACAATGAAATACTATCTAGGGACTTACCAGCACTTCCCCCACAAGTCCCCTCATCAGTAGGGAGTTGGAGGATCTGGTAAAGACCTTTACAACGGCGCTCTCGAATGCCTTAGAGCAGGCTTGCCCAGTGCCAAAACCACGCGGTAAACATAGGCCGCATTGGTGGTCCTACGACCTGGACTCGCTCCGAAAATCATGTAGGGCACAATTTAATAAGGCCAAGAGCCTTGGCACGGAGACTCAATGGCTCGTGGAGAAATTTCTGCACTGGGGTCGAAAATGTCGACGATACAGCGAGACTTAGACGAGTGCTCTCAAAAACTCAAACAGCCACAAGCTATTTGCGCAAACCTGACGGATCCTGGACCAGCACGGACAGGGAAACACTAGAGCTGCTCTTGAATACGCACTTCCCAGGGAACTTGCATGAGGAACCCGTAGCACCTACAACAAACCTGGCTGTATACATACCCATCACGGAGGAAAAGGTTAGGTGGGCGGTTAAAAGCTTCGAACCGTTCAAGGCTGCCGGGCCAGACGGGATTATTCCCGCACAACTCATAAACACGCTGGAGACATCAGCCAAATGGCTGGTATTTCTCTATACAGCCTGCCTTTCTCTTAGCTACATTCCTTTTTAGATATTGAAGGAGCCTTCAACAACATAAGCCCTGATGCTATAAACACCGCTTTAACAAATCTGGGCATAAGCAGATCTCTTATTGGACTTATTGATCAACTACTAAAGGGTAGACGAATAGTTTCATCACTGGGCTCGGTTGACTTATCACGCTATGTCACAAGGGGAACGCCTCAGGGTGGTGTTCTCTCCCCGCTTCTATGGAACCTCACTGTCAACTCGATGCTGCGAGACACAAGCTGGGGGGCGGGAAGGTAGTGGCATATGCAGACGACTTAGCTATAGTATATAGGGGCAAATTCCCACAAACCCTGTGGGACTTGATGCAAGTAGCACTGCGAGTTGTTTCCTCATGGTGCTTGCGCTGCAGACTGAGCATCAACCCGGGAAAAATAGAACTGGTTCTCTTTACCAACCGCTATAAGATACCACCGCTAATACTACCAAAACTGAATGACGTGCACCTGAACTTGGCTGACAAAGCCAAGTTCTTGGGAACAGTTGTGGATAGGAAACTAACCTGGAAGGAGAATGTTCTTCAGCGCCAGAAGAAAGCGTGTATTGCACTCTACACGTGCAAATGAGCCATTGGAAAGAAATGGGGGCTCAGCCCCAAAATATGCAAATGGATTTTCACTGCAATCATTCGACCAATCATGCTCTATGGAGTTGTGGTATGGTGGCCTACGCTGAGCAAGGCAACAAACCTTAATCTGCTAGGTAAAGTACACAGATCTTGCATGATCTGTATAAGCGGTGCGTTAATAACAACGCCCAATGAAGTACTCCAGGCCATTCTTGCATTTTGCCACTCGATCTGGAAGGGCACCGGGTGGCAGCAGCATCGGCTCTGCGTCTAAGGGAAACGTCCGGCTGGGGCGCAAGCACTACTGGACACCCCTTGTTTTTGGGATCCTATAGCTTTCTTCCGCTGAGCACAGATCGTTGTGCGACCACAACAGTCGGAGATAGCGGTTTTAAAATCAACATTCCCAGCAGGAAAGAATGGGAGAGCACGGATCGGAGTCCCGCCACTCATGGCGGCACTTCCATTTATACTGATGGCTCGAAGCTAGACGGCAGAGTTGGAGGAGGGGTTTATTCAAAGGATCTGAACCTTGAGCTCTCCTTCAGACTACCTGATCAATGCAGTGCCTTCCAGGCTGAAGTTTCAGCAATCATGGACAGGACAGGACATTTTTATATTCAGCGACAGCCAGGCGGCCATCAAATCCCTTGGCTCTTATTCGTTCAACTCTGAACTGACGCTCAGCTGTCGTCGATCTCTACAAGAGATGGCCCAACAGAATCGCGTGAACCTCACATGGGTCCCGGGGCATAGGGACATTGAGGGAAATTGTAGGGCAGACGAACTTGCGAGGCAGGGAACGACCAAGCAGGTTCTTCGGGATAAAGAGCGCTTAGGTATGCCGTTTGCCACATGCAAGCTTATGATGACGGAGTACACACTCCGCCAAGCCAATGAAAGATGGCTGCAATCTCCAGGATGCCGGATATCCAAAGAAACCTGGCCGAAATGGGATCATAAAAGATCAAGATAAAATTATGCCCTAAGGAGAAGAGAAATCTCCATATTAATAGGCGTATTAACTGGGCACTGCCTCATTGGTAGGCACGCAGAAAGACTAGGTGTGCCCTACCGAGGATGCTGTAGGAGTTGTAAGGATGATGGGGAGGAGGAAACGGTGGAGCACCTCATCTGCAACTGCCCGGCTTTTAGTGGCGCGAGAATGCGCTTTTTGGGAGTTCCATTCCTGGTTAGCCTACGCCAGGTCACGGAGCTGGACATAAAGGACCTGATGTCCTTCATCAAGTCATCTAAATGGTTTGAGGAGGAGTAACGGTGTCGGTATAGGAACGTCAGTCCCGAGATTCTGCTATGTGGAGAATTCCGTTAATACCGGGATTTTCCATATGGCAGGGTCCCGGAACTGACTTTCCCAGTGTTGGTGGTATCACAACGGGCCTTTCAAAACTGGCCTAAGTGTGCCTCTGCGGCAGCCACTTGAACCTAACCTAACCTTCTCTTTATTCAGTGAGTATATCCAGTTCAAGTTGTTGGCACTCAAAAGATTGGTGTCGGTGTCTAATTGTTGTTGCTGCGTGTTCTGTTGATCCTCCCCCTCCATGTTGGTGGTTGCAGTTGAATTTCCACTATCGCCGGTGTAGATAGGTCCCTGCTCCCTGGGTTTTGTCGAGGCTGAGATAAGCTCAGTCATTCCAGAGTCGAGTAGAGGTCCCACAAAATTCCTATCAAATAATAACACGATTTAGATGTTGTATTTATTTTGAACACAGGCAACACATCCCCACGATATGGCTTTGGTCTGTATACCGATAGCCTCGAAGAGAGGGGAAAATAGGAAGACAAGAGGAGAAATGACAGTGGCGTTAGCGTTCGAGCTGGCGGAGGTGTGGCTCAGGATGTTGGCGAAAGTCCAACGGTATACGGTACAGGTTGTGTCTTGTTTCCCAGACGGGTAGTTATCCTATCTTACCAACAACGGAGTGCTTACGGTGACCAATTACGATACGGTTGCGGCGGCGTTACTACGGTCTTAACAGACGGTAACGAATACGGTTGCGGTGAAACTCCTGCAGTCGCAACAAACGGTAGCGGATTATTGACGGCGGTTTATAAAAATACGGGTGCGGTGATGTTCCTACGGTCTTAATTGGCAGTAGCGTTGGTGCTAGTTGGTAGCGGATTATTGCCCTTTGAGTCGTTTACCTATGAGAAGTATCTGATTAGTGGTGGCCAGCTATTTAAACAGTTGCCGGGAGGATTCCATACTCCCCTCAGACTAGAGTCCTAGCGGTCCTGTGTGGCGTGCTGGAGCCAACCTTTGCATTACACCTGGCACCTAATTCAGGGAATGTGGCATTCCTCGGTCACCCTGTATAACATGACGACACTTAACGCCGCGCTCTTTAGCATACCGAAATGATTGCTGGGGTATTCCTTGCCCCCCTCAGAGTGCTTCGGACTAGAGTCCTAGCGTGTCTTAGTGGTGTAATTGAGTCCCCCTTTTCATTCGACCTGGCACTTCAATCAGGGGTAGTGGAGCATACTCCACGGCCACCCGGTATGAAATGTCCGAGCCTAATACCCTCTTATTGTTATTTATCAGGCCTGGATTTCACGAGAGGTTTGGACTAGTCCTGGACCCATCCAGGGGGAAATACCTGTGCCTATTCACCCTTCAAGATCGGTGGGGAGTGGACCCTCCGCTAATCCCGATGAATTCTTAGAGAAGAAAGGTTTGCCCTTGGAGGAGACGGGAGTTCTATGAGCCGGAATAACTCTTGGGGAGTCTCCCCGTGGATTCTTTCCAATAATAATAATTATTGTTATTATTATAATGAATGGAGTAGATTTTTTTAACCGATAGACGTAGTCGCACAGAGTACAAAATAAAAAACCGGAACCGTCGCACACTGGGGTCGAGCGTGCTCAATATTCAGTTTTTAGATAATGACTTTTTTTAAATATAAAAACAAAGTATTGTTACAATGTGCGACTCCTCTTCGGAAAAATTTGGGATAAACTTGTTATAATAATTTATTTTTCCAATAAATGATTCACCTCTAATCTTTTTTGGGATGGTTGAATTCCCTTTAAACTAATAAGCGCCCACTAACATTCTCAAGGTGTTGTTTACCAGTTTCCGATGTAATTATAACGTCGTTAAACACGCGCCCCGGGACACCTGAGACTAAACATTCCATGAACCGTTGAAAAATTTCAGGGGCATTTACGATCCCGAAGGGCATTCGTTGGTGCTGGAACAGTCCGAATGGAGTATTGATGACCCTATATTTTTTCGCAGCATCCCTTAACCCAACTAAGGTCTATTTTTGAAAAATATTTGCCATCTTTAAGCTTATTAAAAACCTCTTCTATTCTCGGTATAAGGAAGATACCTATCTCTATTTGCGAATTTAGACCAACTTTAAAGTCAGCGCACACACGCAATATGCCATTCGGTTTGCGGATAACGACAACGGGCACCGCCAACTTACTTTATTTTATCGGTTTCAAGACATTGGTACTTACCAGACGGTTTATCTCTGCGCGCACCTCATCGTGATAAGCAAATGGTAAATTGTACGGGTTTACAGAATTTAGGTTTGGCGTCTGGCTTCAGAACAATATGAGCTTGAAGTGTAGAGCATAGACCCAGTTCGTAGGTGAAAGCTTAGGATATTGCTTTGTTAGATTAGATATCTTGTCAATAATATATTTGTGTGAGGCCTGGGTGACCTCCGCAGCATGGCAGATGTTGGACTGTAAGCATTGCGGAATATTAATAAAGAACTACAGTTTTCTAAACCAAGAATGTTTGATGCCGCTGTGCTGTCAAGCACTACTAGTGCCGTAACAAATGCTATAAAAGAGATCGCGTGTCGCATGCAAGAAAAAATAGCAGGGAGAATAATATGAATGATGTCTTTGATACAGCTGTGGACTCATCTGATCCCCTTTTATCTAGTATACACTTGTCAAAGAGGATTTATTCAACAAAAAAAAAAAACATTTACACCTGAAGTTGTTGCACTTTTGAAACCCCCTGCTAATGAGATTGACTATGATAAGCCTACAACATCACGTCAGGCATTACAAGAATTAGAGGAAATATGTTACGACGAAAATGAAGACATGGACGACAGTACTTGCTTCTCGATTGAACTAGAGGAAGAAGAAGAATCGTAACAATAAGTTAAGGTGGGACTCTACGTTACACACAAAAAAACAAAATTTTGCTATGCTTTTAGTACTCAATAAAAAATGGAACAACAAAAGTATGCTCGACTAATACTCTTAAATATAATAGCAATCTTTTTGAAGCAATTCTTTTTGAATGTCCTTAAGTGTTTCATTTTATTTAACGTGCAACTAAGTTAGCGATATCTCGAGAAATAACAGATTCATGGAAAGATTTTAAGTAGAAATATGTATTTGGTCAAAAAAGTTCTTATATAATATACCTACTAGTAAGTATGATTTAAAAAAGACGTGGCAGTGATCAAATCCCTCCCATTTTTTTGTCAGAGTTTTAGGGGGATGCCAGATTTATGTGTGCAAATTTTCAAGCTTCTATCTGCTTTGGTTGATTTTTGACCGCAGAACATGGTCATTTAAACCATAGTTGAAATTTGTCATCATATATATGAAGTCCATATTTATTTGGGAGCGTGGGCCGTATGTAGAAGTCTACGCAAGTGGGGAAAGTTTCTGACCGCCATTCAACTGGGAATGGCCACAGCGATTCTTCTAGGTGCGGTCCAAGCAGCTCCCTACGTCCGGGAAAGCCCACGTATCCTCTGGATAGCCACTGAATACCCGTTTGGTGGTGAACTCATGTGAGAAGGCGAGAACCTGGCATGTCCACTCCGACATAATTGGATTAAGGGCTTGCCAGGGGATTGCAACAGCAGCGTCTGTTACCATGAGATGCTTTTGGAATGTCCGAACCCTTACTAGGGAAGGTGACGATGCCCCCCTAGTTGAGGTCCTCAACAAGGCAAAAGCTGACATCACCGCTATACAAGAAATGCGATGGACGGGGCAAGGTTATAAGACCATCCGAACATGCAATGTCTACTGGAGCGGCCATACTAATGAGCGCAGATTCGGCGTCAGCTTTGTGGTAGGAAAGAGACTTGTAAAAGATGTAGTGTCCTTCACAGCCGTGAATGAGCGTCTCGCCACAATACGAATTAAACTACGATTTTTCACCATATCGTTTATCTGCGTGCACGCACCGACCGAGGACAAGGGCGACGTGGAAAAGGATGCATTCTACGCGAAATTAGAAGAAACTTATAAGCGCTGCCCCCGCCAGGGTGTGCAAAGAGGGTGAATTTGACTCCACTGTGGGAAAGTTCAGCCTCCATGATGAGACTTTGCCAAATGGATTCAGACTAATTGACTTCGCCGGTGCACGAAACATGGTCGTATCCAGCACCAGGTTCAAGCATAAAAAGGTCCATCAAGCCACATGGCTATCGCCAGATCGTAAAACACGCAACCAGATCGATCACTTTGTGATAGACGGACGGCATGCTTCCATCGACTCCGATCACTACTTGGTAGCAGCCAAGATTCGTACCCGCCTAAGTACAACAAAAGAGGCGCCACAAAAAACGCAAGGAAAGCTAGACGTCAAAAAACTGCAGTCTCAACAGGCAGCACGATTCGCACCCCTGCTCTCTGAGAGCACAATTCAACCCAACGGAGTGCATGAGCTGTGGGAACATATCTCCGGAGCACTTCGTACCGCAGCCGAAGAAGTAATTGGATTCCGGTAAGTGAAAAAAAAGCTGGTACGATGACAGAGAGTGCATAGACGCAGCCAAAAGAAAGGACGATGCCTATAAGGCGACGTTAAAAGCTAATGCAACGAGGAGGGTGTGTGAACACTACCGTGAGATGAAGAGGGAAGCCAGACAGATTTTCCGCAGAGCAAAGTCCGAAAATGTTTATCAAAACCCCCGACGAATAACGGAAGGTTTGAAACCTGGGCAAACTCCTGTAAAAATGACAACGGCGACCTGGTGGCAGATGTTTTCTTAAATAGGACGGCAGTTCTGGTTGCAGTAACGCAACTGCCTCAGAATTCTCTCTGGCTGGGAGGGTTCGGCAGGTAGCCACACCCGAGCCCTTGGCCGAAGAGGGAGGTCCCTCCTGTCCACGGCCTCGAGCCTAGCCCCCCACCATAACTCCCCAACCAGAGAGACAATACATCTGAAAAAGATTGCTGACCGCTCGTCAGCGCACTCTATCAGCCTAAGCCCAAGATACCATCCCATATATTCTATGGATGGCGGTTGCCCAGGGTACGCATCAACGGCAGCCAAGTAGGCTTTAGATAAGGCGTTGGCCACCCAGCTCCACTCCTCCTTGAAGATGGCCCCGTCTTCCCTGCTCCTATCGACTACCCCCAGGGTGATGGAGCCGGCACGCCTAGCGGCTTCGCTAAACGTCCGTTGCCCAGCTTCACCATCCTGGGTCCTGCTGCGTATCGCGCTGTTTTGCCCTTCCCGCAGAGCAACCTCGCCGAGTGGGGCCGACTCACCCCCTGCACTAGGTGCAGGAGGCTGATCACCGCTGTCCAGAACGTTCCTGCCCCACTCCAGCGCACCGGATGCTTCTCAGAAATTTGAGAACCATCCAGACCGCCGTCGCGTTCCAGGATTTTCGCAGCCAAGCGCTAATCGCAGATGGCTTTCCTTCTTGTGGTCGCTTTCTTGCTTCTGCTGTACCGCCTCCGCTTCGCTGTAATCACAGGAATGCTGGGCTTTGTATACCTTATATAGTAGCGCAACTCGCAAAAAGCACACTAATACACACGCACAGCATATTCCCCATAAGCACAGAAAAATATTTTCTCAAACGTTTGGTAAATAATGAGGGTCAATAATGTACCACGATTTGGACAAAATTTATTTTAGGGAATGGTAAAGGGGATCGAATGTATAAAAACTGTGAAGGTAGAAACTGCCGGACATTTATAATATAATTTTTATATTTAATTATACCTCAAGTTAATACTCATTTAGCAAAAAAGTAGTTTATCACTAAATCGAAAATTAATTTATTGATTAATTGATATTAAGTTATTGCATTGAAGGTTTCATCTCAAATGCGTCTCACTTTGATATCAAACCAAATGGCTTATTGGGCTTCATATTATTCCTTCATTCCATTTCTTTTGGAGTCACTCAGGCAGTGCCTTCCACTCAAATTCGTAAGAAGAAGAAAATAAGTTGCCAAACTATAGAATGAATAAACAATGATGCCGGGAGACCGCCCGTTACTTATGCTCGCCACATTGTCTAATCTTTTTGATCTAAGAATTAAGTGAAACAAGTTAGGAAGTCTAAGTTCGGGTGAACCGAACATTAAATACCCAGCGGTAATTTTCAGAACGGGATAACAATGATATAGGCCCTAGGAGGATTTACCTAAAGTTTTTACTATCTTAGCTATTTACCTTACCGAATTATGTCAATTTATGTGATTTTCGAAATTTTCTATATCGAAAGTGGGCGTGGTCGGGAAGAGATTTCGTCCAATTACATCAGGTATGCTCCCTATTATGCTAGTATACCTTGTACCAATTTCATCGTTCTACCGTAATCAGTTTAATAGTTATGACTAGTGAAATTTTCAAAACTTCCTCCCTGAAAAGTGGGCGGTGCCAGGCCTGCTTTTAAAAATTTATCAAAAAATCATAATAGAATGACTAGGGGGTTCATCCTACCAGACTATATCATTTTACCCATTTCCGTTACCGAATTATGTCAATTTAGGTGATTTTAGAAATTTTCGATATCGAAAATTTCATCAGGTATACTCCCAACAATACTAGTAGTACTATCGTAATCAGTTTAAAAGTTACGACCAGTCGAATTTTCAAAAATGCCTTCTTTAAAAGTTAGCGGTGCCACGCCCCCTTTTAAAATTTTTTGGAAAAATCATAAGAGAATGACCAGGGGGATTCACAAATAAAATTATATCATTTTAGCCATTTCAGCTGTCGAAATATGTCAATTTGTGTGATTTTCGAAATTTTCGATATCGAGAAAGGGGGCGAGGTTATCATTCGATTTCGCCCATTTTCAATAGCAACCTACCTTGGCCAGAAAGTAACCTGTATACAAAATTTCATGCAAATATCTAAATTTTTACTCAAGTTATCGTGTACACAGACGGACAGACGGACGGACGGACATGCCTTAATCAACTCCTGTTTTCAACCTAAGGGCTTTCATATATGGAACTCTATATCTATCTCGATTATTTTGCGCCCTTACGTACTACCGTTATGTGAACAAAATTAATATGCCCTTGTACTAGCACTAGTACGCTGGGTATAAAAATTTGGGTCAAAAATGAGTTAATGCGTTGTCATTAAAAGGTTAAAATTCTTGGGATTTACTATTTTAGTATCGATATACCGATTCTGATTCAAGAAAATTAAATTCGAAACTAAAATAAAAAACATAGGTCACCAACGGGTTAACCCATTACCGTCAATGGGTTAAGATGCTATAGATTAACTGCTTTAGTGCAGATAAAGCGATTCTGATGTAAAAAAGTTTATTCCATTGCAAAAACAAGAACGAAAACTTCTTATTCTAAGAATATTTAAGATAGAAAAGTTCTTAAAATTTTAAGAATGTCAAAGGATAAATCTTAGAATTTTTTTCTTAATTTTAGAATAGTATTTTTCTCTGAGTGCAGGTGTCCCCGCTCCTTACATCTCCGGCAATACTCCTCTCGGCTATATTGTTCTGTCAATGGTGATAAAAAATAGGTTGTCCGCTTGGTCTAGTGGCCTCTATTTGCAGCAGCTCATATTCGCCGGTGAGTTCCATCAACTCCTCGATGGTGGTAAATTCGCCGCGCTTAGCAAATAGCAGATATTCTACACGAAGTCCGACGTAAATTCGCTCAAGATGGTTATCTCGTGACATGATCGGATTTTGTCTTAACCGCGTTTGTATGGCAAGGATATAATCCTTTCCTTTCTCTCGCCCCTGTTGCTTCCTCTGGCGGATGGCGCCCTCCAATTGGTGTAGATGCCGCCTATGCAGCAAGAACTGTTCGGCCGCTGAACCATTGCAAAGCCTTACCGCGCAAAGTCTCCGGCAGCGTCGGGAGTAATTTTTCTAACGGGATTTTATAACATTCCGCCAGCTCCGATTCTCCTCCCGTAAAATGAACCTCGCATCGACGGACGGTGTTCATTACTTCGCTTAACTAGCTAGCACCTCTCTTTGGTCGTCATTACCTCATTGTCGACTACTTCAGTGCGGGGTGGTGTCGCTCGCGGTCTCTCTATGGTGCTTTCCGACAGAGGACTCACGTGGATAATTGGGGTCTGATAGGGGGCGTTTTGACTTGGCGGTTCTCTTCTGCCTTGAATTCATCTTCTACTTCTCTTAAAAAAATTTCAGTTGATTTGGGGCTTTCATTTGCCCTTACGTAAGCACTGAACGCCTGACGTAGGTCGGCAACAGTGTAGCCGTTCACAAATATCCTGTGATTTATACATTCATCGATGAGTTTCTCTTTCTTCAGTGAGTATATCCAGTTCAAGTTGTTGGCACTCAAAATATTGGTGTCGGTGTCTAATTGTTGTTGCTGCGTGTTCTGTTGACCCTCCCTCTCCATGTTGGTGGTTGCAGTTGAATTTCCACTATCGCCGGTGTAGATGGGTCCCTTCTCCCTGGGTTTTGTCGAGGCTGAGGTAAGCTCAGTCATTCCAGAGTCGAGTAGAGGTCCCACAAAACCCCTATCAAATAATAACACGATTTTACCCTTTGAGTCGTTTACCTATGATAAGTATCTGATTAGTGGTGGCCAGCTATTTAAACAGTTGCCGGGAGGATTCCATACTCCCCTCAGAGAGCTTCGGACTAGAGTCCTAGCGGTCCTGTGTGGCGTGCTGGAGCCAACCTTTGCATTACACCTGGCACCTAATTCAGGGAATGTGGCATTCCTCGGTCACCCTGTATAACATGACCACACTTCACGCCGCGCTCTTTAGCATACCTAAATGATTGCTGGGGTATTCCTTGCCCCCCTCAGAGTGCTTCGGACTAGAGTCCTAGCGTTTCTTAGTGGTGTAATTGAGTCCCCCTTTTCATTCGACCTGGCACTTCAATCAGGGGTAGTGAAGCGTACTCCACGGCCACCCGGTATGAAATGTCCGAGCCTAATACCCTCTTATTGTTATTTATCAGGCCTGGATTTCACGAGAGGTTTGGACTAGTCCGGGACCCATCCCGGGGGAAATACCTGTGCCTATTCACCCTTCAAGATCGGTGGGGAGTGGACCCTCCGCTAATCCCGATGAATTTTTAGAGAAGAAAGGTTTGCCCTTGGAGGATATGGGAGTTCTATGAGCCGGAATAACTCTAAGGGAGTCTCCCCGTGGATTCTTTCCAATAATAATAATTATTATTATTATTATAATGAATGGAGCAGATGTTTTTAACCGATAGACGTAGTCGCACAGAGTACACAATAAAAAACCGGAACCGTCGCACACTGGGGTCGAGCGTGCTCAATATTCAGTTTTTAGATAATGACTTTTTTTAAATATAAAAACAAAGTATTGTTACAATGTGCGACTCCTTTTCGGAAAAATTTGGGATAAACTTGTTATAATAATTTATTTTTCCAATAAATGATTCACCTCTAATCTTTTTTGGGATGGTTGGATTCCCTTTAAACTAATAAGCGCCCTCTACGCCTTTCAAAATTTCACTAACATTCTCAAGGTGTTGTGTACCAGTTTCCGATGTAATTATAACGTCGTTAAACACGCGCCCCGGGACACCTGAGACTAAACATTCCATGAACCGTTGAAAATGCCAGGGGCATTTGCGATCCCGAAGGACATTCGTTGGAGCTGGAACAGTCCAAATGGAGTATTGATGGCCGTATATTTTTTCGCAGTATCCCTTAACCCAACTAAGGTCTATTTTTGAAAAATATTTGCCATCTTTAAGCTTATTAAAAATCTCTTCTATTCTCGGTATAGGGTTTCGGTTTGCGGATAATGATGCCGCTGTGCTGTCAAGCACTACTAGTGGCAGGATTTCACCGACGTTATTGCAGCGTACACGTACCATCGAAATACCCTTTATTGATAGCTGATGACCGCCGTATGCGTTGACAACTTTTTGTGCGGGAGAGTATGACGGTGCTCCTAATGCCTTGTAGCCGTCAATGCCAACTAACAAGCACGAGGCACCTGTGTCTACTTGGAAGCTGACAATCCTTTCATTCATTTGAAGCTAAACTTAAATTTTTTTATCGCTACTGCTAGAGGCGTTTATAATATCTATAACACTGATATTGGAAAGTATTAGTGTCGGTGGCATTTATTTGGTGGGCCTTACTCTCCTTCTTCTGGTAGCAGCTGATTGACAAACGGATGCTATATGACCCGTTTTAGAACAAGCGTTACACTTTCTCTGCCTTTTTTACTGGACGCAGTCGAACCTTGCGTGATTTAATCCACAGCTGGAGCACGACTTGAGTGTACTACGGCCTCGGGAATGACAACATATTTGTTCGACTTGTGGGGCGATTTTTCACTGATGAATATTTTAAAACTTTGTTAACTCTTGCTGAATCTGCTTCTTACATTACTGAGCAAGTTCGCACGGTCGATTTGTAAACAGAAGCAATTTGTAGGATCTCGTCCTCACCTTTTGATGAGGCGTGAGCGTCACAATCATATCCCGAATTTTGCTGTCTACGTAAGATTCGTTGCATCCCGATTTGGAGCAAAGGAATAGGCAATCTTTAGTTGCGCCGCGCAGCTCAGCCGACCAGGCGCTGTACGTTTGACTTAGCTTCATTGTCGTATGGTAAAACTTGAAACGATTATCACGTGTTGCTTTTCAATAAAATGATCGTTTAGCGTTGTTGCGATTTCTTTGAAAGTTTTTCCTTTAACTTTTCTATCGAATAGTTTCTGTAAGAGTTCCAAATTTTCGGCTCCAATCCCACTAAGTATGCAGGCCCTTTTGGTAGTCGGCGAAGAATCGTTGCTCGACTTGAAGAAGATATGTACTCAAATTGTCATTTTCTTTGTTGAAGTTCCTGAAATTGGGAACTGCTGCACGTCGCTCACCGCTTATGCCACCAACTTTCAACGCATTTTCCATCCATGCTAAGTGAGGTTATGTGGGGTTTAATGTGGTCAAGGCAATTGTAAAAATCACAACAACTCTCGTCGCCAAATGTTGTATTCGGGAACTCAAACTAAACACGATGATTGATTGAATTCAGTATTTTATTGAATCAAAAGTTAAATTACATTATTACTAAATAAAATATTAAGGAAATAATAGACGTGTGTTGCTTATCGATCCTGTATGAAAAGAAGGAAAAAAATAACTTAAAAATAAAAGAATATAACTAATGTTCAATAACTATGGTATTTTTTGCTTTTTTTTATTTCAGTCAACGGCAAAGAAATATGGCCCAGTCGGCGGTAACCGAAACCAAACAAAGAATGTTCTGAATATGAGTGCATTTTTTGTAGCAAGTTGCTGTAAATAGGTTCAGTTATATTTACAAATTTATTTAAGAAACCTAATTTAAAAAAAGTTTATACCTACTGCAGGTCGTAATTTTTCAACGATTTGAAATTTTTTTTATAGTGTTAGATTTTGAGATATAAGCTTCGTTTCTTTCCTGCTAATTACGAATAATTATTCCTGAAAAAGTGTTTCTTGAACAAAAATAGCAGCGAATTCAGCAGCTTTTTGACATTTAATTGAGAGAGAGAGTGCCAATTCGCTGCAAGTTATTGCTGGAGATTTTTCTTCCAGCAGAAACTAGCAAGCAGGAACAGCTGATCGATGACATAGCAAAACAACAACAAAAAATGTAAATTCAAATTGTTAGCCAATCAGAAACGTAACCGCTGTTTTGTCTGCAAGTTTCTGCAAGTTCCTTTTCGACGAAAAATTAGCAGAAATGAGATTTTGAAAGCTTTTTACAAGACTCTCTTCTGCTGACAGTTCTTTGCTGGATTTTTCAAGAAACATACGTATAGAAAATCCCCCCCCCACCCTCGTGAAGGGTGGATACCTTGCCGCGGTACGAGGGCTTAAGTCGATAGCCACAGGGCTACGCTGCCCTTGTGATCATAGCTCCGTACGGCACTTCATCACGAGAGCAGCCTAGCCTCTCTGGCGCGACGACAAAGATCTTCCCCCTCCCAATCCAGGGTGTTATGCGAAACCGTGCCCATTGGACGTTTGCAGCCGGGAGGCAAATCGTGGCTGTATTTGAACGGAGCCTCTCTGATACCGGGTCGCCTCAGAGAGTAAGCATGGCCTTACCGCGGTACGGGGCTCTGCCGCGGCGGACGACACATTTTCCCCTACTCTTACCTTGACCCTAAGCTGGCCTTGTCCGGCGACGGGTCGTACGAACAAGATGAACTCAAATAACCCAAATAAAAACGATAAAACTAAAAAACAAACAACGCCAAATTTCACTCCTCAGCAAAGGAGAGCTATGGAGGAACAGGCGAGAAAGCAACAACAACGCCGGAGGACAACCTCCGTTCCACAATCAAGGGGGGGATCGACAGCGATGGCAACTACGAGTCGGTCAACCAACCCTCTATCGACTAAGATTGACTTGATGGGAGCTAGCACCAGTGCGGTTGCCAACGCAACTAAGCGGACAACGGCGGATGCTAAACTCCCATCAACCGCTGATATGAAAACCAGTATCTTTACGTCTGTGGCAGCGGTCTCACGACCTGGCCTCGGAGTTTCGAAGGAGAAGGAAGCTGCAACTGAGATTTCGGCAAGGAGAGCGACCGCGATGGCAACTACGGGTCCGCACTCCCAGGAGACATCTCCCCGCCGCTTCACATACCACGAGAAAAGATTGGCTGCAAAGATCCTGAAGAGGTATGAAGGGGTACCGCAGGAATCGCTGTCGCCGAATTCCAGTAAATCGGTAGAGCTAGCGAAAGCTGTGATACCGGATTTCCAAAATTCGTACATGCCAAAGAGGTTAAAAGTTAACCCTTTCAAGCGCCAGAGATCGGACCTGGAGTTAAATCCCCCTCCCAAGCGGCATCAGAAGACCCCTGGAGCGGGCAATCTAAGCTTTGCTGAGGTAACCAAGGACAGGATCCTTATAGGCGTCCTTGACCGAGGCAATGACCGTCTGGCCATCCCTAAGGACCGGTGGCGTTACGTGCGAAATGAACTCGGCAACATTCTTCTCAATGTTGCTCCAGAGTTTCCGGGTAGTTCGGCGCGAGTAACGGATGCGGGTTGGCACCAGGGTCAGATTAAATTACTCGCATGCGAGGATGCAAAAACCGTAGCACTGTACAAGGCAGCAGCTGCTAAGCTGGGTGAAGTCTACAAGGGCGCAAAGATAGAGGTCGTCGACTGGAAGGACATTCCAGCTCGTCCAAGGGCAAGGGCGTGGATTCCGGCCATCCCTGACGAACCCGAGAGAATTCTCGGGATGCTACGGCTAATGAATCCGTCCCTGCCAACGCATGACTGGAGTGTCAATCTGGTCGGGGATGCGGTAGGGCCCGACAGACAGGTGGTGTTCACCATGAATAAAGAGTCAATCGAGCCCCTCAAAAGGTGCAATGGCCTAGTACATTACAGCGTAGGCCAGATCGTTATCCACGTATATCGTGGTGATGCTCAGCGCGCTGCCTTCTCGGCTGCTCCGGGGGAACCGGAAAACGAATTACCAGAAGAGGAAGCGGAGGATTCCGATGCGGAAAGCATGTTATCCGCCACGTCCCTTGGCGATAGTGCTGTGAACAACTCGGAGATGGAGGACAGCCTACAGGACGAGGAAGCCCTCGACGTCACGGTGGTAGCAGCCAACGCTGAGCGATTAACATCTAACGCTACAGACAGCAAGACACCTGCAACGCTATATCGGGCAGTTAATCGGAACAACTCGTCGTTGATAGGCAACCTCCGGGATGGGGCAAACCTCGACGATATGGGGACGGCAGGGAAGTCTGTGCGCTCTCATGTTGGTGGTGCTTCAGATTAATCTGCACAAATCTAAAGTAGCTTCGGCTGCTTTAAGTAGTCGTCTTTCTAAAGGCGACGTGGATGTGGTCCTCATCCAAGAACCCTGGGTCAATAGCTCGAGAATCTGCGGATTGGGGACTAAGGGCTTCAAGCTCATTCGAGCCAGCGAGGAGAGCAAAGTCAGAACGTGTATTCTGGTCAAGCCTGAGTTGAACTTTTTTCTCCTACCTAATTACACCAATGGGGATATTACCGCTATCAGTCTAACGGTCGACAGCACCCGCCTGACGGTGGCTTCGGTCTATATGCCCTACGACGCCGAGGAATCCCCACCACAAACGGAGGTGAAAGACCTGGTGTCAAATTTCTGCACGGGTAATCTTATTATTGGAGCGGACGCTAATGCTCACCATGTCCAATGGGGGAGCTCCGACATCAATGCCCACGGCGAGTCTCTGTTTGATTACCTCTTAACAACCAACCTGGGGATTTGCAACGTGGGTAATGAGCCTACTTTTATCACTAAGACCCGCAGGGAGGTCATAGACCTCACTATCTGTAGTGAAGGCGCTTATGAGTGGGTCAGAAAATGGCGGGTTCTGGAAGAACATTCTTTCTCCGACCACCGTTACATAGAAATGGTTTTAGACTTTATTGTAGAACAACCAATCATGAAGCGCAATCCACGTAACACTGATTGGCAGTTACACAATGAAATATTAGACAGAGACCTACCAGTACTGCCCTCAGAAGCCCCCTCATCAGTAGAGGAGCTGGAGGATCTTGTTACTACATTTACATCGGCGCTCTCAAATGCTCTAGGACAGGCTTGTCCAGTGCCAAAACCACGCGGTAAACACAGGCCACATTGGTGGTCCTACGATTTGGACTCGCTCCGAATATCATGCCGGAAACAATTTAACAAGGCCAAGAGCTTCGGCTCTGAGCCTCATTGGCACGAATATAAAGCTAAACTAAGGACCTCAAAAAAGCTCTGAGACAGGCGAAGAGAACCTCGTGGAGAAATTTCTGCACTGGCGTCGAAAAGGTCGACGACACAGCGAGACTTAGACGAGTCCTTTCGAAAAGTCAAACAACCATCAGCTATCTGCGAAAACCTGACGGATCCTGGACCAGCACGGAAGAGGAAACCCTTGAGCTGCTCTTGAATACACACTTTCCGGGGAATCTGCATGATGCACCACTAGCACCTGCAACAAACCTGGCAGTAAATATACCCATCACTGAGGAAAGAGTAAGGTGGGCAGTTAAGAGCTTTGAACCGTATAAGGCTGCCGGGCCGGACGGGATTATCCCCGCGCAACTTATAAACACGTTGGAGACATCAGCTAAATGGCTGGTATTTCTCTTCACAGCCTGCCTGGCTCTCAACCACATTCCGGGCTCCTGGAGAAGCGCCACGGTAGTGTTTATCCCTAAGGCTGGGAAGGCATCCCACTACGAGCCAAAAGACTACAGACCGATCAGTCTCTCGTCCTTTGTACTAAAAACCTTTGAGAGGATACTAAGCGACTACCTCTTAACAACTATTGATAGCAACCTTATCTCTAGCTATCAGCATGCATACACCAAGGGTAAATCAACAGAAACCGCTCTGCACAGCCTAGTGTCTGTCATTGAGAAATCGCTGTGTGAAAAGGACTACTGTCTCGTGGCCCTCCTAGACATTGAGGGGGCTTTCAACAATATAAGCCCGGAGGCTATCAACTCCGCTCTAACTAATCTGGGCGTAGATAGACCTCTAACTGATTTAATTGACCAACTTTTAAGGGGAAGGAAAATAGCTTCTTCACTTGGTACGGTTGAGTTCTCACGTTATGTCACAAGGGGAACACCCCAGGGTGGTGTTCTTTCCCCGCTTTTATGGAACCTCACAGTCAACTCGTTGCTACGTGACACAAGCTGGGGGGGCGGGAAGATAGTGGCATACGCAGACGATTTAACTATTGCATTCAGAGGCAAGTTCCCACAAATTCTGTGTGACCTGATGCAAGTAGCACTGCGAGAAGTTTCGACGTGGTCCTCTCGCTGCGGACTTAGTATCAACCCAGGGAAGGTGGAACTTGTCCTCTTCACCAACCGGTACAAAATACCGCCACTAAGCCTACCAGAACTAGATGGCACGCGCCTGGGCTTGTCGGATAAGGCCAAGTTTCTAGGCATAGTTCTGGACAGGAAATTGAATTGGAAGGAGAATGTTCTTCAGCGCCAGAAGAAAGCTTGCATCGCTCTTTACACATGCAAAAGAGCCATTGGCAAAAAATGGGGGCTCAGCCCTACAGTATGCAGTTGGATCTACACGGCCATCATTCGCCGAATCATGCTTTATGGAGTCGTCGTATGGTGGCCTGCGCTGAGCAAGGCAACATACCTGAATCTGTTGCGGAAAGTCCATAGATCCAATATGATCTGTATAAGCGGTGCGCTAAGGACAACGCCCAACGAAGCCCTCCAGGTCATTCTGGGCATTTTGCCACTTGATCTGGAAGGGTTTCGGTCAGCAGCGGCATCAGCTCTGCGCCTAAGAGAAACCTCCAGTTGGGCTGCGGGTACTATTGGACACTCCAGTATTCTGGAATCTTACAGCTTTCTCCCTCTAAGCACAGATCGTTGTGCGACTACTACAGTCGGGGATAGCTGTTTCAAAATAAACATTCCCAGCAGAGAAGACTGGGAGAGGACGGATTGGTGTCCCGAAACAAATGGTGGCACTTCCATATACACCGACGGCTCGAAGTTGGACGGCAGAGTTGGAGGAGGAGTTTATTCAAGGGATTTGGACCTTGAGCTCTCTTTCAGACTACCTGATCATTGTAGCGTCTTCCAGGCGGAAGTCTCGGCAATCCTGGACGCCGCGGCCTGGTTAAGCAAACGTGTTATCGGAGAAGATATCGCTATTTTCAGCGATAGCCAAGCGGCCATCAAATCCCTTGGCTCATACACGTTCAACTCTGAACTGACGCTCAGCTGTCGTCGATCTCTTCAGGAGATGGCCCAACAGAACCGCGTAAACCTCATATGAGTCCCGGGACATAGGGACATTGAGGGAAACTGTAAGGCAGACGAGCTTGCCAGGCAGGGCACGACCAAGCAGGTTCTTCAGGATAAAGAGCGCTTAGGAATGCCGTTTGCCACATGCAAACTAATGCTGAAGGAGCACACACTCCGTCAAGCCAACGAAAGATGGCTGCTATCCCCAGGGTGTCGCATATCGAAACAAACCTGGCCAAAATGGGATCTTAAAAGGTCTAGACGCATTTATGCCCTAACTAGGAGGGAAATCTGCATATTGATAGGGGTATTAACCGGTCACTGCCTCATTGGTAGGCATGCAGAAAGGCTAGGTGTGCCCTACCGACGATGCTGCAGGAGTTGCAAAGATGATGAGGAGGAGGAAACAGTGGGAGTTCCGTTCCTGGATAGCCTAAGCCAGATCGCGGAAATGGACATAAAGGACTTGATGGGCTTCATAAAGTCATCTAAGTGGCTCGAGGAGGAGTAACGGTGTCGGTTTAGGAGTGTCAGTCCCGGGATTCTGCTATGTGGAAAATCCCAACAACTCAGGGATTTTCCATATGGCTGGGTCCCGGGACTGACTTTCCTTGTGTTGGTGGTATCACAACGGGCCTTTCAAAACTGGCCTAAGTGTGCCTCTGCGGCAGCCACTTGAACCTAACCTAACCTAAATCCCCATTACATTTTTTTGGTAAAAGTACCTACTGAAAATTTTTAGAAAACTATTCTCTATCAACCCTCCCAATCCAGGGTGTTATGCGAAACCGTGCCCATTGGACGTTTGCAGCCGGGAGGCAAATCGTGGCTGTATTTGAACGGAGCCTCTCTGATACCGGGTCGCCTCAGAGAGTAAGCATGGCCTTACCGCGGTACGGGGCTCTGCCGCGGCGGACGACACATTTTCCCCTACTCTTCCCTTGACCCTAAGCTGGCCTTGTCCGGCGACGGGTCGTACGAACAAGATGAACTCAAATAACCCAAATAAAAACGATAAAACTAAAAAACAAACAACGCCAAATTTCACTCCTCAGCAAAGGAGAGCTATGGAGGAACAGGCGAGAAAGCAACAACAACGCCGGAGGACAACCTCCGTTCCACAATCAAGGGGGGGATCGACAGCGATAGCAACTACGAGTCGGTCAACCAACCCTCTATCGACTAAGATCGACTTGATGGGAGCTAGCACCAGTGCGGTTGCCAACGCAACTAAGCGGACAACGGTGGATGCTAAACTCCCATCACCCGCTGATATGAAAACCAGTATCTTTACGTCTGTGGCAGCGGTCTCACGACCTGGCCTCGGAGTTTCGAAGGAGAAGGAAGCTGCAACTGAGATTTCGGCAAGGAGAGCGACCGCGATGGCAACTACGGGTCCGCACTCCCAGGAGACATCTCCCCGCCGCTTCACATACCACGAGAAAAGATTGGCTGCAAAGATCCTGAAGAGGTATGAAGGGGTACCGCAGGAATCGCTGTCGCCGAATTCCAGTAAATCGGTAGAGCTAGCGAAAGCTGTGATACCGGATATCCAAAATTCGTACATGCCAAAGAGGTTAAAAGTTAACCCTTTCAAGCGCCAGAGATCGGACCTGGAGTTAAATCCCCCTCCCAAGCGGCATCAGAACACCCCTGGAGCTGGCAAACTAAGCTTTGCTGAGGTAACCAAGGACAGGATCCTTATAGGCGTCCTTGACCGAGGCAATGACCGTCTGGCCATCCCTAAGGACCGGTGGCGTTACGTGCGAAATGAACTCGGCAACATTCTTCTCAATGTTGCTCCAGAGTTTCCGGGTAGTTCGGCGCGGGTAACGGATGCGGGTTGGCACCAGGGTCAGATTAAATTACTCGCATGCGAGGATGCAAAAACCGTAGCACTGTACAAGGCAGCAGCTGCTAAGCTGGGTGAAGTCTACAAGGGCGCAAAGATAGAGGTCGTCGACTGGAAGGACATTCCAGCTCGTCCAAGGGCAAGGGCGTGGATTCCGGCCATCCCTGACGAACCCGACAGATTTCTCGGGATGCTACGGCTAATGAATCCGTCCCTGCCAACGCATGACTGGAGTGTCAATCTGGTCGGGGATGCGGTAGGGCCCGACAGACAGGTGGTGTTCACCATGAATAAAGAGTCAATCGAGCCCCTAAAAAGGTGCAATGGCCTAGTACACTACAGCGTAGGCCAGATCGTTATCCACGTATATCGTGTTGATGCTCAGCGCGCTGCCTTCTCGGCTGCTCCGGGGGAACCGGAAAACGAATTACCAGAAGAGGAAGCGGAGGATTCCGATGCGGAAAGCATGTTATCCGCCACGTCCCTTGGCGATAGTGCTGTGAACAACTCGGAGATGGAGGACAGCCTACAGGGCGAGGAAGCCCTCGACGTCACGGTGGTAGCAGCCAACGCTGAGCGATTAACATCTAACGCTACAGACAGCAAGACACCTGCAACGCCATATCGGGCAGTTAATCGGAACAACTCGTCGTTGATAGGCAACCTCCGGGATTGGGCAAACCTCGACGATATGGGGACGGCAGGGAAGTCTGTGCGCTCTCATGTTGGTGGTGCTTCAGATTAATCTGCACAAATCTAAAGTAGCTTCGGCTGCTTTAAGTAGTCGTCTTTCTAAAGGCGACGTGGATGTGGTCCTCATCCAAGAACCCTGGGTCAATAGCTCGAGAATCTGCGGATTGGGGACTATGGGCTTCAAGCTCATTCGAGCCAGCGAGGAGAGCAAAGTCAGAACGTGTATTCTGGTCAAGTCTGAGTTGAACTCCTTTCTCCTACCTAATTACACCAATGGGGATATTACCGCTATCAGTCTAACGGTCGACAGCACCCGCCTGACGGTGGCTTCGGTCTATATGCCCTACGACGCCGAAGAACCCCCACCACAAACGGAGGTGAAAGACCTGGTGTCAAATTTCTGCACGGGTAATCTTATTATTGGAGCGGACGCTAATGCTCACCATGTCCAATGGGGGAGCTCCGACATCAATGCCAGGGGCGAGTCTCTGTTTGATTACCTCTTAACAACCAACCTGGTGATTTGCAACGTGGGTAATGAGCCTACTTTTATCACTAAGACCCGCAGGGAGGTCATAGACCTCACTATCTGTAGTGAAGGCGCTTATGAGTGGGTCAGAAAATGGCGGGTTCTGGAAGAACATTCTTTCTCCGACCACTGTTACATAGAAATGGTTTTAGACTTTATTGTAGAACAACCAATCATGAAGCGCAATCCACGTAACACTGATTGGCAGTTGCACAATGAAATATTAGACAGAGACCTACCAGTACTGCCCTCACAAGCCCCCGCATCAGTAGAGGAGCTGGAGGATCTTGTTACTACATTTACATCGGCGCTCTCAAATGCTCTAGGACAGGCTTGTCCAGTGCCAAAACCACGCGGTAAACACAGGCCACATTGGTGGTCTTACGATTTGGACTCGCTCCGAATATCATGCCGGAAACAATTTAACAAGGCCAAGAGCTTCGGCTCTGAGCCTCATTGGCACGAATATAAAGCTAAACTAAGGGCCTACAAAAAAGCTCTGAGACAGGCGAAGAGAACCTCGTGGAGAAATTTCTGCACTGGCGTCGAAAAGGTCGACGACACAGCGAGACTTAGACGAGTCCTCTCGAAAAGTCAAACAACCATCAGCTATTTGCGAAAACCTGACGGATCCTGGACCAGCACGGAAGAGGAAACCCTTGAGCTGCTCTGGAATACACATTTTCCGGGGAATCTGCATGATGGACCACTAGCACCTGCAACAAACCTGGCAGTAAATATACCCATCACTGAGGAAAGAGTAAGGTGGGCAGTTAAGAGCTTTGAACCGTATAAGGCTGCCGGGCCGGACGGGATTATCCCCGCGCAACTTATAAACACGTTGGAGACATCAGCTAAATGGCTGGTATTTCTCTTCACAGCCTGCCTGGCTCTCAACCACATTCCGGGCTCCTGGAGAAGCGCCACGGTAGTGTTTATCCCTAAGGCTGGGAAGGCATCCCACTACGAGCCAAAAGACTACAGACCGATCAGTCTCTCGTCCTTTGTACTAAAAACCTTTGAGAGGATATTAAGCGACTACCTCTTAACGACTATTGATAGCAACCTTATCTCTAGCTATCAGCATGCATACACCAAGGGTAAATCAACAGAAACCGCTCTGCACAGCCTAGTGTCTGTCATTGAGAAATCGCTGTGTGAAAAGGACTACTGTCTCGTGGCCCTCCTAGACATTGAGGGGGCTTTCAACAATATAAGCCCGGAGGCTATCAACTCCGCTCTAACTAATCTGGGCGTAGATAGACCTCTAACTGATTTAATTGACCAACTTTTAAGGGGAAGGAAAATAGCTTCTTCACTTGGTACGGTTGAGTTCTCACGTTATGTCACAAGGGGAACACCCCAGGGTGGTGTTCTTTCCCCGCTTTTATGGAACCTCACAGTCAACTCGTTGCTACGTGACACAAGCTGGGGGGCGGGAAGATAGTGGCATACGCAGACGATTTAGCTATTGCATTCAGAGGCAAGTTCCCACAAACTCTGTGTGACCTGATGCAAGTAGCACTGCGAGAAGTTTCGACGTGGTCCTCTCGCTGCGGACTTAGTATCAACCCAGGGAAGGTGGAACTTGTCCTCTTCACCAACCGGTACAAAATACCGCCACTAAGCCTACCAGAACTAGATGGCACGCGCCTGGGCTTGTCGGATAAGGCCAAGTTTCTAGGCATAGTCGGGACAAGAAATTGAATTGGAAGGAGAATGTTCTTCAGCGCCAGAAGAAAGCTTGCATCGCTCTTTACACATGCAAAAGAGCCATTGGCAAAAAATGGGGGCTCAGCCCTACAGTATGCAGTTGGATCTACACGGCCATCATTCGCCCAATCATGCTTTATGGAGTCGTCGTATGGTGGCCTGCGCTGAGCAAGGCAACATACCTGAATCTGTTGCGGAAAGTCCATAGATCCAATATGATCTGTATAAGCGGTGCGCTAAGGACAACGCCCAACGAAGCCCTCCAGGTCATTCTGGGCATTTTGCCACTTGATCTGGAAGGGTTTCGGTCAGCGGCGGCATCAGCTCTGCGCCTAAAAGAAACCTCCATTTGGGCTGCGGGTACTATTGGACACTCCAGTATTCTGGAATCTTACAGCTTTCTCCCTCTAAGCACAGATCGTTGTGCGACTACTACAGTCGGGGATAGCTGTTTCAAAATAAACATTCCCAGCAGAGAAGACTGGGAGAGGACGGATTGGTGTCCCGAAACAAATGGTGGCACTTCCATATACACCGACGGCTCGAAGTTGGACGGCAGAGTTGGAGGAGGAGTTTATTCAAGGGATTTGGACCTTGAGCTCTCCTTCAGACTACCTGATCATTGTAGCGTCTTCCAGGCGGAAGTCTCGGCAATCCTGGACGCCGCGGCCTGGTTAAGCAAACGTGTTATCGGAGAAGATATCGCTATTTTCAGCGATAGCCAAGCGGCCATCAGATCCCTTGGCTCATACACGTTCAACTCTGAACTGACGCTCAGCTGTCGTCGATCTCTTCAGGAGATGGCCGAACAGAACCGCGTAAACCTCATATGGGTCCCGGGACATAGGGACATTGAGGGAAACTGTAAGGCAGACGAGCTTGCCAGGCAGGGCACGACCAAGCAGGTTCTTCAGGATAAAGAGCGCTTAGGTATGCCGTTTGCCACATGCAAACTAATGCTGAAGGAGCACACACTCCGTCAAGCCAACGAAAGATGGCTGCAATCCCCATGGTGTCGCATATCGAAACAAACCTGGCCAAAATGGGATCTTAAAAGGTCTAGACGCATTTATGCCCTAACTAGGAGGGAAATCTGCATATTGATAGGGGTATTAACCGGTCACTGCCTCATTGGTAGGCATGCAGAAAGGCTAGGTGTGCCCTACCGACGATGCTGCAGGAGTTGCAAAGATGACGAGGAGGAGGAAACAGTGGAGCACCTCATCTGCAACTGTCCGGCTTTAAGCGGCGCGATAACGCGCTTTTTGGGAGTTCCGTTCCTGGACAGCCTAAGCCAGATCGCGGAAATGGACATAAAGGACTTGATGGGCTTCATAAAGTCATCTAAGTGGTTCGAGGAGGAGTAACGGTGTCGGTTTAGGAGTGTGAGTCCCGGGATTCTGCTATGTGGAAAATCCCAACAACTCAGGGATTTTCCATATGGCTGGGTCCCGGGACTGACTTTCCTTGTGTTGGTGGTATCACAACGGGCCTTTCAAAACTGGCCTAAGTGTGCCTCTGCGGCAGCCACTTGAACCTAACCTAACCTAACGAGCCAAAAGACTAGAGACCGATCAGTCTTTGTACTCAAAACCTTTGAGAGGATACTAAGCGACTACCTCTCAACGACTATTGATAGCAACCTAATCTCTAGCTATCAGCATGCATACACCAAGGGTAAATCAACAGAAACCGCTCTGCACAGCCTAGTATCTGTCATTGAGAAATCGCTGTGTGAAAAGGACTACTGTCTCGTGGCCTTCCTAGACATTGGAGGGGCTTTCAACAATATAAGCCCGGAGGCTATCAACTCCACTCTAACTAATCTGGGCGTAGATAGACCTCTAACTGGTTTAATTGACCAACTTTTAAGGCGAAGGAAAACAGCTTCTTCACTTGGTACGGTTGAGTTATCACGCTATGTCACAAGGGGAACACCCCAGGGTGGTGTTCTTTCCCCGCTTTTATGGAACCTCACAGTCAACTCGTTGCTACGTGACACAAGCTGGGGGGGCGGGAAGATAGTGGCATACGCAGACGATTTAGCTATTGCATTCAGAGGCAAGTTCCCACAAACTCTGTGTGACCTGATGCAAGTAGCACTGCGAGAAGTTTCGACGTGGTCCTCTCGCTGCGGACTTAGTATCAACCCGGGGAAAGTGGAACTTGTCCTCTTCACCAACCGGTACAAAATACCGCCACTAAGCCTACCAGAACTAGATGGCACGCGCCTAGGCCAAGTTTCTAGGCATAGTTCTGGACAGGAAACTGAATTGGAAGGAGAATGTTCTTCAGCGCCAGAAGAAAGCTTGCATCGCTCTTTACAAAATGGGGGCTCAGCCCTAGAGTATGCAGTTGGATCTACACGGCCATCATTCGTCCAATCATGCTATATGGAGTCGTCGTATGGTGGCCTGCGCTGAGCAAGGCAACATACCTGAATCTGTTGCGGAAAGTTCATAGATCCAATATGATCTGTATAAGCGGTGCGCTAAGGACAACGCCCAAAGATGCCCTCCAGGTCATTCTGGGCATTTTGCCACTTGATCTGGAAGGGTTTCGGTCAGCAGCGGCATCAGCTCTGCGCCTAAGAGAAACCTCCAGTTGGGGTGCGGGTACTATTGGATACTCCAGTATTCTGGAATCTTACAGCTTTCCCCCTCTAAGCACAGATCGTTGTGCGACCACTACAGTCGGTGATAGCTGTTTCAAAATAAACATTCCCAGCAGAGAAGACTGGGAGAGGACGGATTGGTGTCCCGAAACAAATAGTGGCACTTCCATATACACCGACGGCTCGAAGTTGGACGGCAGATTTGGAGGAGGGGTTTATTCAAGGGATTTGGACCTTGAGCTCTCCTTCAGCTTACCTGATCATTGTAGCGTCTTCCAGGCGGAAGTCTCGGTAATCCTAGACCCCGCGGCCTGGTTAAGCAAACGTGTTATCGGAGAAGATATCGCTATTTTCAGCGATAGCCAAGCGGCCATCAAATCCCTTGGCTCATACACGTTCAACTCTGAACTGACGCTCAGCTGTCGTCGATCTCTTCAGGAGATGGCCCAACAGAACCGCGTAAACCTCATATGGGTCCCGGGACATAGGGACATTGAGGGAAACTGTAAGGCAGACGAGCTTGCCAGGCAGGGCACGACCAAGCAGGTTCTTCAGGATAAAGAGCGATTAGGTATGCCGTTTGCCACATGCAAACTAATGCTGAAGGAGCACACACTCCGTCAAGCCAACGAAAGATGGCTGCAATCCCCAGGGTGTCGGATATCGAAACAAACCTGGCCAAAATGGGATCTCAAAAGGTCTAGACGCATTTATGCCCTAACTAGGAGGGAAATCTGCATATTGATAGGGGTATTAACCGGTCACTGCCTCATTGGTAGGCATGCAGAAGGGCTAAGTGTGCCCTACCGACGATGCTGCAGGAGTTGCAAAGATGATGAGGAGGAGGAAACAGTGGAACACCTCATCTGCAACTGTCCGGCTTTAAGCGGCGCGAGAACGCGCTTTATGGGAGTTCCGTTCCTGGATAGCCTAAGCCAGATCGCGGAACTGGACATAAAGGACTTGATGGCCTTCATAAAGTCATCTAAGTGGTTCGAGGAGGAGTAACGGTGTCGGTTTAGGAGTGTCAGTCCCGGGATTCTGCTATGTGGAAAATCCCAACAACTCAGGGATTTTCCATTTGGCTGGGTCCCGGGACTGACTTTCCTTGTATTGGTGGTATCACAACGGGCCTTCCAAAACTGGCCTAAGTGTGCCTCTGCGGCAGCCACTTGAACCTTACCTAACCTATTTTCTATAAAACTTAAATTGCTCACAAAAGTGCAGGCTGGCAGCATATTAGTTATAGGCAAGCTAAGTTGTTTAAATAAAAGCTTTTGTCAGTACTTACTTTTGGCACAAATTTTCTTTGGTACCATTTTACAAGATGGTTCAATGCCTATGTCGTAGGTTGGTCGATAAACATAAACTGGCCAAATGGAAACAACACCTAGAGCAATGCAACCTCTCTGATGGTGTTGGCAAATTATGGACTACGGTCAAAGCTCTATCTAATCCAACGCAACAGAAGGATAAAGTAGATATTACTTTCGGTGACAGGGTGAAGAAGGACCCGATAGAGCTAAACGTAGAACCATGCGACAGGCGCGTAAATATAAAAACCAAAATACGCCCATTGTCATCACTGCCTCAGAGGTCAAGGAAGCCATCAGACAGGCTAAGCCCTCAAAATCCATCGGCCCCGACGGAATTGCCATGAAGATGCTGAAACATCTAGGCCAGAAGGGACACAAATACTTAGCGGCTCTATTCAGTCTTTCACTGAACACTTTCGTCATTCCTGAAATATGGAAAAAGGCGAGAGTGGTTCCATTACTAAAACCTATAAAACCGGCAAACATAGGCGATTCATATCGCCCTATATCACTTTTGTCGCCGGTAGTGAAGACGCTAGAGTCCATTTGCTCCCGTATTATACTGCAAATCTGCACCTGGCTAGTCATCAACATGGCTTCCGTAAGCTGCACAGCACCACCACCGCACTCAATGCCATTACAACACAAATAAATGGCGGCTTAAATCAAACCAACCAAATCACAGGACTGTGTTAGTGGCACTTGACCTGTCGAAAGCTTTTAACACGGTCAACCATGCCACTCTCATAAAAGATCTGTTTGAAACACAGATACCTGATGGGTTAAAGAGATGGACCGCTAATTACTTGAATGGACGGCAGGCGTCGGTTAACTTTAGAAACGCAACATCAAAACCTAGACGTATTAGACAGGGGGTGCCACAGGGTGGTGTCCTATCCCCGACACTGTTTAATTTCCATCTATCGAAGATGCCCCCACCACCAGAGGGCGTCTCCGTCGTTTCATATGCCGACGACTGTACAATAATGTCGACGGGGAAGGGCCCCTATACTGATGAACTCATGCAATGGTCTCAAAGGTACGTGGTCGCAACAAGATCCTCAAGTCACTTGCCGGAAGTACTTGGGGAAAAGACAAAGAAACGTTGCTGACTACATATAAGGCCATTGGCCGACCAGTCTTTGACTATGCTGCACCCATATGGCCGCCTAATGTACATAACACCAACTGGACGAAGTTACAAGTCTGCCAAAATACTGCCATCAGAACTGCTACGGGATGTCTCCTCATGTCTTCCGAGTCTCACCTGCATCAGGAGGCAAAACTGCTCAATGTAAAAGAGCATGCGGAAATGCTGAGCAGGCAATTCCTTCTGAACTGCCACAAGCCAGCATATCCAAACCGTCATCTTTTGGACATAGATCTGCCCCCGAGAGACATAAGGAAACATCTCCGTAAGCATTATGATGAGATCCGGCATCATATTACCTTGTCGTTTGATCTGCAGAATCATAAGCGGGCTCTAACCGACATCCACACCGAGTCGGTAGATACTTTTGTCGTATCTCTGCCTGTGAATCCCGTTCTGAACAGTCCTCCACCGGATATTGCTGAAGAAGAACGCACCTTACCAAGGGAGACAAGATTCACCTTGGCACAGCTTAGGTCTGGATATAGTGCAAGGTTAAACTCCTACTTATCCAGACTTAATGATACAATCTTAAACACATGCCCTGCTTGTGGTAGGACCCCCCATGATACTCTACATCTCTTCAATTGTTCATCTGAACCTACTCTTCTAACCACTCTGTCCCTCTGGACAAACCCTGTTGAAACTGCACGTTTCCTTGGACTCCCCTTAGAAGAGCTTGATGAAGATCTTCGGAATGATCATACACTCTAGACAGGGCAATGCATTGTTAACAACAACAACAACAACAACAACAACAAAGTAACCGGAAAATAATGGATCAACTAAATTTGGGATAGAACAGAATCAAATTCAACCAGATATAGATGTTTTTTTTTTAACTAAAATTGGAATGCAATTTCTAAACTCACTTTGTTTTAAATGCGCACTTTATTTTTGGTTCTGAACTCGGATTCTTCGTTAAAAAGGATCATATTTTACTGCTGCATGTTTACATTTGCAACGTTTTTGCACAAGTTAAAAAAATCCATTTTGAAAAAAATATTAAAAAAAGAGGCACGTTGAGTTTTATACCAAAAATTAATTTTTTAAAACATCTAGTTCCAAAAAAAAGACACTAATCGATTACATAAGATTCACTTAATGTAATGGAAAAAGCAGAATAATAAAATTCTATATCCTTCTCTTACACCAACTATTTCAAATACACCTTAAAATTTCTCACTTTGAAAAAAATATTTTTTTGGAAAATTTGCCATGTTTGCGTATGGTTTTTTTTTTGTGAAAAACTCATTATTTCAAAACTGAATTTTGAGCACGATTGGCTGCAGTTTGCAGCGGTACAATTGAAAATGTGTAATCGATGAAAATCTTTTTAATGTTGTTGTCCAAAGTTATTGAAAATATGTTCTTTTTGGAACATATTGGCACAACAATATCAATTGCAGTCTTCGGAGATGAAGCAAAAACTTTCGATGTAATAAGACTGTTGGTTGTTTTGCTAAAATCTTACCTTACAACAGTTATAGAAACAGTTGCAAAAATGTGAAAGCTTGTTAAATTGCAATTTTAAGAGAAATTAAATAAATCCCAAAGGTAAAAAATAATAAATATGAAATAACTCCCAATGCTGGAAAATTAAACAACTCCCAACGAAATCCCGTTGGGAGTTATTTCATTATGAAATAATTCCCAACAAAATTTTATGAAATAAGTCCAAACGCATTGGAAGTTATTTCATTATGAAATAAGTCCCAATTTGTATGGAAAATATTTGGGACTTATTTCATTTGGGATTTATTTCGTGGTACCACGACAAACCATTGTTGTAAAACACACAAAATTTGCATTGACCAAAATTTTCTTGGACTAGCCGTTTTCTAGTATTCTAGCCTCAAAAATTAGCATGTTTTTTTCGATTTCCCATTTTTTTTTTTTTTTAATTTTCGAATATGCAAATATCCATATATAAGGTGGGCAGTTAAGAACTTTGAACCGTATAAGCCTGCCGGGCCGGACGAGTTTATCCCCGCGCAACTTCTCTTCACAGCCTGACTGGCTCTCAACCACATTCCGGCTCCTGGAGAAGCGCCACGGTAGTGTTTATCCCTAAGGCTGGGAAGGCATCCCACTACGAGCCAAAATACTACAGACCGATGAGTCTCTCGTCCTTTGTACTAGAGCTGGAAAACTATCGATATTGCCGCCTTGCAATATTTTCGATATTTTCAAAATTGACTATCGATAGTATCGACAAAATTCAAATGGCTTCAAATAACGGCTGATTTGCACAGGTCGATTTTTTGTCATGCCACCGTATAAATAGCAATTCAAATATCGACAACAGGTATTGGTTTCCTTTAGCACCCAACTGTTAAGAAACTGGATAAAATTATGGAAGAGGGATCAACATACGTGTTTTGGCCTCATGATTACGCATCCAGAAGCGCTTTTTTAATATTTTGCTCCTGTGAAGAGATATTTGCAATCGAAATTGTCCCTAAAAATTTGCAAAAAGGTGTTCTGCGAAGGAATACTGGGGATGAGGTAGGACCGGCTGAGGGTCCCCAACTCAGAAAGGTGTTCTGCACACAAATACAATGTAACCCGAAGCAAATTGGGAGCGGACCCGGGTAATTTTTCGGATTTTTGATAACTTTTCACTCAAACAAATAATTGAAAAAGTGCTTCCTGATTCGTGATCTTGAGGCCAAAACACGCCTCTTGATCCCTCTTCCACAATTTTAGCAAATGTTTTAGCAGTAGTGTTAAAAAGACTTAATAAATAATTCTTTTTAAAAAAATAATAATTTTTTCGCAAAATTTGACCTTCATTTGTGAAACTTTTGAAATTCCAACAAGTGACGCTAGAAATGTGCATACTTTCAACATGGTCGATATATCGCTATCGATACCATCCATAGAGCCTCACCAAAAAAACTAACGATAGTGCCATCGATTGTTTTCCAGCTCTACTTTGTACTCAAAACCTAATCTCTAGCTATCAGCATGCATACACCAAGGGTAAATGAACAGAAACTGCTCTGCACAGCCTAGTATCTGTCATTGAGTACTGCGAGAAGTTTCGACGTGGTCCTCTCGCTGCGGACTTAGTATCAACCCGGGGAAAGTGGAACTTGTCCTCTTCACCAACCGGTACAAAATACCGCCACTAAGCCTACCAGAACTAGATGGCACGCGTCTGGGCTTGTCGGATAAGGCCAAGTTTCTAGGCATAGTTCTGGACAGGAAACTGAATTGGAAGGAGAATGTTCTTCAGCGCCAGAAGAAAGCTTGCATCGCTCTTTACACATGCAAAAGAGCCATTGGCAAAAAATGGGGGCTCAGCCCTAGAGTATGCAGTTGGGTCTACACGGCCATCATTCGTCCAATCATGCTATATGGAGTCGTCGTATAGTGGCCTGCGCTGAGCAAGGCAACATACCTGAATCTGTTGCGGAAAGTCCATAGATCCAATATGATCTGTATAAGCGGTGCGCTAAGGACAACGCCCAACGAAGCCCTCCAGGTCATTCTGGGCATTTTTCCACTTGATCTGGAAGGGTTTCGGTCAGCGGCGGTATCAGCTCTGCGCCTAAGGGAAACCTCCAGTTGGGGTGCGGGTACTATTGGACACTCCAGTATTCTGGAATCTTACAGCTTTCTCCCTCTAAGCACAGATCGTTGTGCGACCACTACAGTCGGGGATAGCTGTTTCAAAATAAACATTCCCAGCAGAGAAGACTGGGAGAGGACGGATTGATGTCCCGAAACAAATGGTGGCACGTCCATATACACCGACGGCTCGAAGTTGGACGGCAGAGTTGGAGGAGGGGTTTATTCAAGGGATTTGGACCTTGAGCTCTCCTTCAGTCTACCTGATCATTGTAGCGTCTTCCAGGCGGAAGTCTCGGGAATCCTGGACGCCGCGGCCTGGTTAAGCAAACGTGTTATCGGAGAAGATATCGCTTGGTTCATACACGTTCAACTCAGAACTGACGCTCAGCTGTCGTCGATCTCTTCAGGGTATGGCCCAACAGAACCGCGTAAACCTCATATGGGTCCCGGGACATAGGGACATTGAGGGAAACTGTAAGCCAGACGAACTTGCCAGGCAGGGCACGACCAAGCAGGTCCTTCAGGATAAAGAGCGCTTAGGTATGCCGTCTGCCACATGCAAACGAATGCTGAAAGAGCACACACTCCGTGAAGCCAACGAAAGATCGAAACAAACCTGGCCAAAATGGGATCTTAAAAGGTCTAGACGCCTTTATGCCCTAACTAGGTGGGAAATCTCCATATTGATAGGGGTATTAACCGGTCACTGTCTCATTGGTAGGCATGCAGAAAAGCTAGGTGTGAAGACGATGCTCCAGGAGTTGCAAAGATGATGAGGAGGAGGAAACAGTGGAGCACCTCATCTGCAACTCTCCGGCTTTAAGCGGCGCGAGAATGCGCTTTTTGGGAATTTCCTTCCTGGATAGCCTAAGCCAGATCGCGGAACTGGACATAAAGGACTTGATGGCCTTAATAAATTCAACTAAGGGGTTCGAGGAGGAGTAACGGTGTCGGTTTAGGAGTGTCAGTCCCGGGATTCTGCTATGTGGAAAATCCCAATAACTCAGGGATTTTCCATATGGCTGGGTCCCGGACTGACTTTCCTTGTGTTGGCGGTATCACAACTGGCCTTTCAAAACTGCACTAAGTGTTCCTCTGCGGCAGCCACTTGAACCTAACCTAACCTGTAGAAATAAAAAAATGTTTCGTAATAACTCAATTACCTTAATGTCGATTTTTATTTTTTTTTGCATTGGTTAAAAGGGTATTTCGTTTCCTCAAAAAGAACGAAATCAAATGTCATAAAAATCGAGAATGTAATAGCGAAAACATTAACAGATCAGTAATCCCAATTTCCCTTATCTCAAAAACTAAAATTTCAAGATATCTTTAAAGCTGTTCTACTTTTAAACAAAATGATTACATTTCGAAAACTTGTCGGACAATAATAGAAAATTTTTAATTAGGGACTTGTAAAGTCAAGGACACATCACAATGTTGTACTGGCGTGCTTAAAATTTTCGTAGTTAAATTACCTACAGCATAGGAGGGCTAACTTTTTTTGTCCATAGAATTTTTCTGATTTTAAAGTGGTTAGATTTGAAATTTTGTAAAAAATTTCGTATATTTTTGAAAAATGTTCGAACGTTTTTGGCATATGGGCATTTCTCACAAAAAGTCAACTTTTGTAGCGTGCGAACTTTTTCGTTTTTTGTAAAAAAAAGCAAATGCCAAAACACTTTTTTATTTTGACAAATAGTGAATCTTATAGATCTTGCTTAATACAATAATTTGTGTTAAGGATGATTTTAGGCAAGTGATAATTTTCACCACGACATGTGGCACTCAAACTTGCCAGCAGACAGTAGGGGGCATGTACTCGCAGAACAAATAGATGATACGGCTTTCTGTACATTGAACGGAGACGCCCCAACGAGAGTATCGGGTAACTGCTATAGTTCGCCAGATATTTCTATCGTAAGTGCAGGACTATTGAACAACACCAATTGGCGACCCATACTCACGTTGGCGTCTGACCATCTCCCAATAGTCATTACCATCGAACGACCGACGGACTTTATAACACCTGAGCATGGTACATACATCAACTTTACCAAGGCGGACTGGGACAGTTTTCAGACATATACGGACGAATCCTTGGCTGCTCTATCCATTCCTACGGACGAACGCAAAGGCGAACGAGACTTCCGCAACATCATTGACTTGGCCTCTAGACGCTTCATTCCTGCGGGTCGAATATCCCGAATAAGACCAAATTTCCCCGCGGAGGCAGAGGCCATGGCTATAGAAAGAGATGAAGTGCGAAGTCTCAATCCCGCAGACCCCCGTATAAGGGATCTCAACGCGGAAATTCGTAGGTTGGTCGATAAACACAAACTGGCCAAATGGAAACAACACCTAGAGCAATGCAACCTCTCTGACGGTGTTGGCAAATTATGGACTACGGTCAAAGCTCTATCTAATCCAACGCAACAGAAGGATAAAGTAGATATTACTTTCGGTGACAGCAGAGAAGACTGGGAGAGGACGGATTGATGTCCCGAAACAAATGGTGGCACGTCCATATACACCGACGGCTCGAAGTTGGACGGCAGAGTTGGAGGAGGGGTTTATTCAAGGGATTTGGACCTTGAGCTCTCCTTCAGTCTACCTGATCATTGTAGCGTCTTCCAGGCGGAAGTCTCGGGAATCCTGGACGCCGCGGCCTGGTTAAGCAAACGTGTTATCGGAGAAGATATCGCTTGGTTCATACACGTTCAACTCAGAACTGACGCTCAGCTGTCGTCGATCTCTTCAGGGTATGGCCCAACAGAACCGCGTAAACCTCATATGGGTCCCGGGACATAGGGACATTGAGGGAAACTGTAAGCCAGACGAACTTGCCAGGCAGGGCACGACCAAGCAGGTCCTTCAGGATAAAGAGCGCTTAGGTATGCCGTCTGCCACATGCAAACGAATGCTGAAAGAGCACACACTCCGTGAAGCCAACGAAAGATCGAAACAAACCTGGCCAAAATGGGATCTTAAAAGGTCTAGACGCCTTTATGCCCTAACTAGGTGGGAAATCTCCATATTGATAGGGGTATTAACCGGTCACTGTCTCATTGGTAGGCATGCAGAAAAGCTAGGTGTGAAGACGATGCTCCAGGAGTTGCAAAGATGATGAGGAGGAGGAAACAGTGGAGCACCTCATCTGCAACTCTCCGGCTTTAAGCGGCGCGAGAATGCGCTTTTTGGGAATTTCCTTCCTGGATAGCCTAAGCCAGATCGCGGAACTGGACATAAAGGACTTGATGGCCTTAATAAATTCAACTAAGGGGTTCGAGGAGGAGTAACGGTGTCGGTTTAGGAGTGTCAGTCCCGGGATTCTGCTATGTGGAAAATCCCAATAACTCAGGGATTTTCCATATGGCTGGGTCCCGGACTGACTTTCCTTGTGTTGGCGGTATCACAACTGGCCTTTCAAAACTGCACTAAGTGTTCCTCTGCGGCAGCCACTTGAACCTAACCTAACCTGTAGAAATAAAAAAATGTTTCGTAATAACTCAATTACCTTAATGTCGATTTTTATTTTTTTTTGCATTGGTTAAAAGGGTATTTCGTTTCCTCAAAAAGAACGAAATCAAATGTCATAAAAATCGAGAATGTAATAGCGAAAACATTAACAGATCAGTAATCCCAATTTCCCTTATCTCAAAAACTAAAATTTCAAGATATCTTTAAAGCTGTTCTACTTTTAAACAAAATGATTACATTTCGAAAACTTGTCGGACAATAATAGAAAATTTTTAATTAGGGACTTGTAAAGTCAAGGACACATCACAATGTTGTACTGGCGTGCTTAAAATTTTCGTAGTTAAATTACCTACAGCATAGGAGGGCTAACTTTTTTTGTCCATAGAATTTTTCTGATTTTAAAGTGGTTAGATTTGAAATTTTGTAAAAAATTTCGTATATTTTTGAAAAATGTTCGAACGTTTTTGGCATATGGGCATTTCTCACAAAAAGTCAACTTTTGTAGCGTGCGAACTTTTTCGTTTTTTGTAAAAAAAAGCAAATGCCAAAACACTTTTTTATTTTGACAAATAGTGAATCTTATAGATCTTGCTTAATACAATAATTTGTGTTAAGGATGATTTTAGGCAAGTGATAATTTTCACCACGACATGTGGCACTCAAACTTGCCAGCAGACAGTAGGGGGCATGTACTCGCAGAACAAATAGATGATACGGCTTTCTGTACATTGAACGGAGACGCCCCAACGAGAGTATCGGGTAACTGCTATAGTTCGCCAGATATTTCTATCGTAAGTGCAGGACTATTGAACAACACCAATTGGCGACCCATACTCACGTTGGCGTCTGACCATCTCCCAATAGTCATTACCATCGAACGACCGACGGACTTTATAACACCTGAGCATGGTACATACATCAACTTTACCAAGGCGGACTGGGACAGTTTTCAGACATATACGGACGAATCCTTGGCTGCTCTATCCATTCCTACGGACGAACGCAAAGGCGAACGAGACTTCCGCAACATCATTGACTTGGCCTCTAGACGCTTCATTCCTGCGGGTCGAATATCCCGAATAAGACCAAATTTCCCCGCGGAGGCAGAGGCCATGGCTATAGAAAGAGATGAAGTGCGAAGTCTCAATCCCGCAGACCCCCGTATAAGGGATCTCAACGCGGAAATTCGTAGGTTGGTCGATAAACACAAACTGGCCAAATGGAAACAACACCTAGAGCAATGCAACCTCTCTGACGGTGTTGGCAAATTATGGACTACGGTCAAAGCTCTATCTAATCCAACGCAACAGAAGGATAAAGTAGATATTACTTTCGGTGACAGGGTGAAGAAGGACCCGATAGAGCTAAACGTAGAACCATGCGACAGGCGCGTAAATATAAAAACCAAAATACGCCCATTGTCATCACTGCCTCAGAGGTCAAGGAAGCCATCAGACAGGCTAAGCCCTCAAAATCCATCGGCCCCGACGGAATTGCCATGAAGATGCTGAAACATCTAGGCCAGGAGGGACACAAATACTTAGCGGCTCTATTCAGTCTTTCACTGAACACTTTCGTCATTCCTGAAATATGGAAAAAGGCGAGAGTGGTTCCATTACTAAAACCTATAAAACCGGCAAACATAGGCGATTCATATCGCCCTATATCACTTTTGTCGCCGGTAGTGAAGACGCTAGAGTCCATTTGCTCCCGTATTATACTGCAAATCTGCACCTGGCTAGTCATCAACATGGCTTCCGTAAGATGCACAGCACCACCACCGCACTCAATGCCATTACAACGCAAATAAATGGCGGCTTAAATCAAAACCAACCAAATCACAGGACTGTGTTAGTGGCACTTGACCTGTCGAAAGCTTTTGACACGGTCAACCATGCCACTCTCATAAAAGATCTGTTTGAAACACAGATACCTGATGGGTTAAAGAGATGGACCGCTAATTACTTGAATGGACGGCAGGCGTCGGTTAACTTTAGAAACGCAACATCAAAACCTAGACGTATTAGACAGGGGGTGCCACAGGGTGGTGTCCTATCCCCGACACTGTTTAATTTCCATCTATCGAAGATGCCCCCACCACCAGAGGGCGTCTCCGTCGTTTCATATGCCGACGACTGTACAATAATGTCGACGGGGAAGGGCCCCTATACTGATGAACTCTGTACGAAAATCAACGGTTACCTCTGCGAGCTTTCCAGGTTTTTCACTGAGCGAGATCTGACGATATCTCCGACTAAATCAACGGCGACGCTTTTAACGACACGGACGCACCAGGTGAGAAATGAATTAGACATTTTCGTTGATGGCACTAAGCTACCAACTGTCAGCCACCCAAAGTTATTAGGGATGACACTTTCTTTAATACTTTCTCATTTGCTGGTCATGCAATGGTCTCAAAGGTACGTGGTCGCAACAAGATCCTCAAGTCACTTGCCGGAAGTACTTGGGGAAAAGACAAAGAAACGTTGCTGACTACATATAAGGCCATTGGCCGACCAGTCTTTGACTATGCTGCACCCATATGGCCGCCTAATGTACATAACACCAACTGGACGAAGTTACAAGTCTGCCAAAATACTGCCATCAGAACTGCTACGGGATGTCTCCTCATGTCTTCCGAGTCTCACCTGCATCAGGAGGCAAAACTGCTCAATGTAAAAGAGCATGCGGAAATGCTGAGCAGGCAATTCCTTCTGAACTGCCACAAGCCAGCATATCCAAACCGTCATCTTTTGAACATAGATCTGCCCCCGAGAGACATAAGGAAACATCTCCGTAAGCATTATGATGAGATCCGGCATCATATTACCTTGTCGTTTGATCTGCAGAATCATAAGCGGGCTCTAACCGACATCCACACCGAGTCGGTAGATACTTTTGTCGTATCTCTGCCTGTGAATCCCGTTCTGAACAGTCCTCCACCGGATATTGCTGAAGAAGAACGCACCTTACCAAGGGAGACAAGATTCACCTTGGCACAGCTTAGGTCTGGATATAGTGCAAGGTTAAACTCCTACTTATCCAGACTTAATGATACAATCTTAAACACATGCCCTGCTTGTGGTAGGACCCCCCATGATACTCTACATCTCTTCAATTGTTCATCTGAACCTACTCTTCTAACCACTCTGTCCCTCTGGACAAACCCTGTTGAAACTGCACGTTTCCTTGGAGTCCCCTTACACAGTAAAAAATGAAAGACTACTTTTTTTAAATTTAATACCAAATAGTATTATTTTAAGACCCTGAAAAAGATTGGAAATTAAATTTGGACTAATGGTTTTAAAATAATACCAAAATAATACTAAATCGCTCTCTCTCTCTCAATTTTGGCAATTAAATTTGTCCAAATGGTCTTAAAATAATACCAAAATAACACTCTTTCTCTCAATTAAATGGAAAATGGTATTAATTTAATACTTTTTGGCGTTGTTATATATAAACACCAAATTGGTATTAAATTTAGACTTTTCTTTTTACTGTGTAGAAGAGCTTGATGAAGATCTTCGGAATGATCATACACTCTAGACAGGGCAATGCATTGTTAACAACAACAACAAAGTAACCGGAAAATAATGGATCAACTAAATTTGGGATAGAACAGAATCAAATTCAACCAGATATAGATGTTTTTTTTTTTAACTAAAATTGGAATGCAATTTCTAAACTCACTTTGTTTTAAATGCGCACTTTATTTTTGGTTCTGAACTCGGATTCTTCGTTAAAAAGGATCATATTTTACTGCTGCATGTTTACATTTGCAACGTTTTTGCACAAGTTAAAAAAATCCATTTTGAAAAAAATACTAAAAAAAGAGGCACGTTGAGTTTTATACCAAAAATTAATTTTTTAAAACATCTAGTTCCAAAAAAAAGACACTAATCGATTACATAAGATTCACTTAATGTAATGGAAAAAGCAGAATAATAAAATTCTATATCCTTCTCTTACACCAACTATTTCAAATACACCTTAAAATTTCTCACTTTGAAAAAAATATTTTTTTGGAAAATTTGCCATGTTTGCGTATGGTTTTTTTTTTTTTGTGAAAAACTCATTATTTCAAAACTGAATTTTGAGCACGATTGGCTGCAGTTTGCAGCGGTACAATTGAAAATGTGTAATCGATGAAAATCTTTTTAATGTTGTTGTCCAAAGTTATTGAAAATATGTTCTTTTTGGAACATATTGGCACAACAATATCAATTGCAGTCTTCGGAGATGAAGCAAAAACTTTCGATGTAATAAGACTGTTGGTTGTTTTGCTAAAATCTTACCTTACAACAGTTATAGAAACAGTTGCAAAAATGTGAAAGCTTGTTAAATTGCAATTTTAAGAGAAATTAAATAAATCCCAAAGGTAAAAAATAATAAATATGAAATAACTCCCAATGCTGGAAAATTAAACAACTCCCAACGAAATCCCGTTGGGAGTTATTTCATTATGAAATAATTCCCAACAAAATTTTATGAAATAAGTCCAAACGCATTGGAAGTTATTTCATTATGAAATAAGTCCCAATTTGTATGGAAAATATTTGGGACTTATTTCATTTGGGATTTATTTCGTGGTACCACGACAAACCATTGTTGTAAAACACACAAAATTTGCATTGACCAAAATTTTCTTGGACTAGCCGTTTTCTAGTATTCTAGCCTAAAAAATTAGCATGTTTTTTTCGATTTCCCATTTTTTTTTTTTTAAATTTTCGAATATGCAAATATCCATATATAAGGTGGGCAGTTAAGAACTTTGAACCGTATAAGCCTGCCGGGCCGGACGAGTTTATCCCCGCGCAACTTCTCTTCACAGCCTGACTGGCTCTCAACCACATTCCGGCTCCTGGAGAAGCGCCACGGTAGTGTTTATCCCTAAGGCTGGGAAGGCATCCCACTACGAGCCAAAAGACTACAGACCGATGAGTCTCTCGTCCTTTGTACTAGAGCTGGAAAACTATCGATATTGCCGCCTTGCAATATTTTCGATATTTTCAAAATTGACTATCGATAGTATCGACAAAATTCAAATGGCTTCAAATAACGGCTGATTTGCACAGGTCGATTTTTTGTCATGCCACCGTATAAATAGCAATACAAATATCGACAACAGGTATTGGTTTCCTTTAGCACCCAACTGTTAAGAAACTGGATAAAATTATGGAAGAGGGATCAACATACGTGTTTTGGCCTCATGATTACGCATCCAGAAGCGCTTTTTTAATATTTTGCTCCTGTGAAGAGATATTTGCAATCGAAATTGTCCCTAAAAATTTGCAAAAAGGTGTTCTGCGAAGGAATACTGGGGATGAGGTAGGACCGGCTGAGGGTCCCCAACTCAGAAAGGTGTTCTGCACACAAATACAATGTAACCCGAAGCAAATTGGGAGCGGACCCGGGTCATTTTTCGGATTTTTGATAACTTTTCACTCAAACAAATAATTGAAAAAGTGCTTCCTGATTCGTGATCTTGAGGCCAAAACACGCCTCTTGATCCCTCTTCCACAATTTTAGCAAATGTTTTAGCAGTAGTGTTAAAAAGACTTAATAAATAATTCTTTTTAAAAAAATAATAATTTTTTCGCAAAATTTGACCTTCATTTGTGAAACTTTTGAAATTCCAACAAGTGACGCTAGAAATGTGCATACTTTCAACATGGTCGATATATCGCTATCGATACCATCCATAGAGCCTCACCAAAAAAACTAACGATAGTGCCATCGATTGTTTTCCAGCTCTACTTTGTACTCAAAACCTAATCTCTAGCTATCAGCATGCATACACCAAGGGTAAATGAACAGAAACTGCTCTGCACAGCCTAGTATCTGTCATTGAGTACTGCGAGAAGTTTCGACGTGGTCCTCTCGCTGCGGACTTAGTATCAACCCGGGGAAAGTGGAACTTGTCCTCTTCACCAACCGGTACAAAATACCGCCACTAAGCCTACCAGAACTAGATGGCACGCGTCTGGGCTTGTCGGATAAGGCCAAGTTTCTAGGCATAGTTCTGGACAGGAAACTGAATTGGAAGGAGAATGTTCTTCAGCGCCAGAAGAAAGCTTGCATCGCTCTTTACACATGCAAAAGAGCCATTGGCAAAAAATGGGGGCTCAGCCCTAGAGTATGCAGTTGGGTCTACACGGCCATCATTCGTCCAATCATGCTATATGGAGTCGTCGTATAGTGGCCTGCGCTGAGCAAGGCAACATACCTGAATCTGTTGCGGAAAGTCCATAGATCCAATATGATCTGTATAAGCGGTGCGCTAAGGACAACGCCCAACGAAGCCCTCCAGGTCATTCTGGGCATTTTTCCACTTGATCTGGAAGGGTTTCGGTCAGCGGCGGTATCAGCTCTGCGCCTAAGGGAAACCTCCAGTTGGGGTGCGGGTACTATTGGACACTCCAGTATTCTGGAATCTTACAGCTTTCTCCCTCTAAGCACAGATCGTTGTGCGACCACTACAGTCGGGGATAGCTGTTTCAAAATAAACATTCCCAGCAGAGAAGACTGGGAGAGGACGGATTGATGTCCCGAAACAAATGGTGGCACGTCCATATACACCGACGGCTCGAAGTTGGACGGCAGAGTTGGAGGAGGGGTTTATTCAAGGGATTTGGACCTTGAGCTCTCCTTCAGTCTACCTGATCATTGTAGCGTCTTCCAGGCGGAAGTCTCGGGAATCCTGGACGCCGCGGCCTGGTTAAGCAAACGTGTTATCGGAGAAGATATCGCTTGGTTCATACACGTTCAACTCAGAACTGACGCTCAGCTGTCGTTGATCTCTTCAGGGTATGGCCCAACAGAACCGCGTAAACCTCATATGGGTCCCGGGACATAGGGACATTGAGGGAAACTGTAAGCCAGACGAACTTGCCAGGCAGGGCACGACCAAGCAGGTCCTTCAGGATAAAGAGCGCTTAGGTATGCCGTCTGCCACATGCAAACGAATGCTGAAAGAGCACACACTCCGTGAAGCCAACGAAAGATCGAAACAAACCTGGCCAAAATGGGATCTTAAAAGGTCTAGACGCCTTTATGCCCTAACTAGGTGGGAAATCTCCATATTGATAGGGGTATTAACCGGTCACTGTCTCATTGGTAGGCATGCAGAAAAGCTAGGTGTGCCGACGATGCTCCAGGAGTTGCAAAGATGATGAGGAGGAGGAAACAGTGGAGCACCTCATCTGCAACTCTCCGGCTTTAAGAGGCGCGAGAATGCGCTTTTTGGGAATTTCCTTCCTGGATAGCCTAAGCCAGATCGCGGAACTGGACATAAAGGACTTGATGGCCTTAATAAATTCATCTAAGGGGTTCGAGGAGGAGTAACGGTGTTGGTTTAGGAGTGTCAGTCCTGGGATTCTGCTATGTGGAAAATCCCAATAACTCAGGGATTTTCCATATGGCTGGGTCCCGGACTGACTTTCCTTGTGTTGGCGGTATCACAACTGGCCTTTCAAAACTGCACTAAGTGTTCCTCTGCGGCAGCCACTTGAACCTAACCTAACCTGTAGAAATAAAAAAATGTTTCGTAATAACTCAATTACCTTAATGTCGATTTTTATTTTTTTTTGCATTGGTTAAAAGGGTATTTCGTTTCCTCAAAAAGAACGAAATCAAATGTCATAAAAATCGAGAATGTAATAGCGAAAACATTAACAGATCAGTAATCCCAATTTCCCTTATCTCAAAAACTAAAATTTCAAGATATCTTTAAAGCTGTTCTACTTTTAAACAAAATGATTACATTTCGAAAACTTGTCGGACAATAATAGAAAATTTTTAATTAGGGACTTGTAAAGTCAAGGACACATCACAATGTTGTACTGGCGTGCTTAAAATTTTCGTAGTTAAATTACCTACAGCATAGGAGGGCTAACTTTTTTTGTCCATAGAATTTTTCTGATTTTAAAGTGGTTAAATTTGAAATTTTGTAAAAAATTTCGTATATTTTTGAAAAATGTTCGAACGTTTTTGGCATATGGGCATTTCTCACAAAAAGTCAACTTTTGTAGCGTGCGAACTTTTTCGTTTTTTGTAAAAAAAAGCAAATGCCAAAACACTTTTTTATTTTGACAAATAGTGAATCTTATAGATCTTGCTTAATACAATAATTTGTGTTAAGGATGATTTTAGGCAAGTGATAATTTTCACCACGACATGTGGCACTCAAACTTGCCAGCAGACAGTAGGGGGCATGTACTCGCAGAACAAATAGATGATACGGCTTTCTGTACATTGAACGGAGACGCCCCAACGAGAGTATCGGGTAACTGCTATAGTTCGCCAGATATTTCTATCGTAAGTGCAGGACTATTGAACAACACCAATTGGCGACCCATACTCACGTTGGCGTCTGACCATCTCCCAATAGTCATTACCATCGAACGACCGACGGACTTTATAACACCTGAGCATGGTACATACATCAACTTTACCAAGGCGGACTGGGACAGTTTTCAGACATATACGGACGAATCCTTGGCTGCTCTATCCATTCCTACGGACGTACGCAAAGGCGAACGAGACTTCCGCAACATCATTGACTTGGCCTCTAGACGCTTCATTCCTGCGGGTCGAATATCCCGAATAAGACCAAATTTCCCCGCGGAGGCAGCGGCCATGGCTATAGAAAGAGATGAAGTGCGAAGTCTCAATCCCGCAGACCCCCGTATAAGGGATCTCAACGCGGAAATTCGTAGGTTGGTCGATAAACACAAACTGGCCAAATGGAAACAACACCTAGAGCAATGCAACCTCTCTGACGGTGTTGGCAAATTATGGACTACGGTCAAAGCTCTATCTAATCCAACACAACACAAGGATAAAGTAGATATTACTTTCGGTGACAGGGTGAAGAAGGACCCTAGGGGATGTGCGAACTCCTTCTGTAGACAATTTGTGCTACATTCCCCACCCGATAGAGCTAAACGTATAACCATGCGACAGGCGCGTAAATACAAAAACCAAAACACGCCCATTGTCATCACTGCCTCAGAGGTCAAGGAAGCCATCAGACAGGCTAAGCCCTCAAAATCCATCGGCCCCGACGGCATTGCCATGAAGATGCTGAAACATCTAGGCCAGGAGGGACACAAATACTTAGCGGCTCTATTCAATCTTTCACTGAACACTTTTGTCATTCCTGAAATATGGAAAAAGGCGAGAGTGGTTCCATTATTAAAACCTAGAAAGCCGGCAAACATAGGCGATTCATATCGCCCTATATCACTTTTGTCGCCGGTAGTGAAGACGCTAGAGTCCATTTTGCTCCCGTATTACACCGCAAATCTGCACCTGGCTAATCATCAACATGGCTTCCGTAAGCTGCACAGCACCACCACCGCACTCAATGCCATTACAACGCAAATAAATAGCGGTCTAAATCAAAACCAACCAAATCACAGGACTGTGTTAGTGACACTTGACTTGTCGAAAGCTTTTGACACAGTCAACCATGCCACTCTCATACAAGATCTATTAGAAACACAAATACCTGATGGGTTAAAGAGATGGACCGCTAATTACTTGAATGGGCGGCAGGCGTCGGTCAACTTTAGAAACGCAACATCAAAACCAAGACGAATTAGACAGGGGGTGCCACAGGGTGGTGTCCTATCCCCGACACTGTTTAATTTCTATCTATCGAAGATGCCCCCGACACCAGAGGGTGTCTCCGTCGTTTCTTATGCTGACGACTGTACAATAATGGCGACGGGGAAGGGCCCCTATACTGATGAACTCTGTAATAAAATCAACGGTTACCTCTGCGACCTTTCCAGGTTTTTCACAGAGCGAGATCTGACGATATCTCCGACTAAATCAACGGCGACGCTTTTTACGACGTGGACGCACCAGGTGAGAAATGAATTAGACATTTTCGTTGACGGCACTAAGCTACCAACTGTCAGCCACCCGAAGTTATAAGGGATGACATTGGATAATACTTTCTCATTTGCTGGTCATGTGTCTGCAATGGTCTCAAAGGTACGTGGTCGCAACAAGATCCTCAAGTCACTTGCCGGAAGTACTTGGGGAAAAGACAAAGAAACGTTGCTGACTACATATAAGGCCATTGGCCGACCAGTCTTTGACTATGCTGCACCCATATGGCCGCCTAATGTACATAACACCAACTGGACGAAGTTACAAGTCTGCCAAAATACTGCCATCAGAACTGCTACGGGATGTCTCCTCATGTCTTCCGAGTCTCACCTCCATCAGGAGGCAAAACTGCTCAATGTAAAAGAGCATGCGGAAATGCTGAGCAAGCAATTCCTTCTGAACTGCCACAAGCCAGCACATCCAAACCGTCATCTTTTGGACATAGATCCGCCCCCGAGAGACATAAGGAAACATCTCCGTAAACATTATGATGAGATCCGGCATCATATTACCTTGCCGTTTGATCTGCAGAATCATAAGCGGGCTCTAACCGACATCCACACCGAGTCGGTAGATACTTTTGTCGGATCTCTACCTGTCAACCCCGTTCTGAACAGTCCTCCACCGGATATTGCTGAAGAAGAACGCACCTTACCAAGGGAGACAAGAGTTACCCTGGCACAGCTTAGATCTGGATATAGTGTAAGGTTAAACTCCTACTTGTCCAGACTTAATGACACAATCTCAAACACATGCCCTGCATGTGGTAGGACCCCCCATGATACTCTACATCTCTTCAATTGTTCATTTGAACCTACTCTTCTAACCCCTCTGTCCCTCTGGACAAACCCTGTTGAAACTGCACGTTTCCTTGGACTCCCCTTAGAAGAGCTTGATGAAGATCTTCGGAATGATCATACACTCTAGACAGGGCAATGCATTGTTAACAACAACAACAAGATATTTACAAAAAACGAAAAAGTTCGCTCGCTATAAAAGTTGACTTTTTGGGAGAAATGCCCATATTGGCCAAATTACTGAAGATACTTATAGAGACAAAGGCAAAAAATGTTTATGGGGACTAGTATAATGTGTAATTCAACAGTTTATATCGGAAACATGAAAAATACAAATTTTTTATGTACTTGTATGAAATAGTGTGTTGCAAAAATGGGAATTTTCATATTTTCGCCGATATCTCGGAAACTAGATACGCTACAGCAAAATGAAAGTGATATTCGGAATCAGGAGAAAATTTTACTAAAGTTTATCAAAATTTGTCGAGTAGTGTTACATTTCGAGGCTCAAGTACAAAATAAGTTTGTTTATTGAGCTGCTCTAGCTTACGCCAGGTTGAGATATTTCACAAAATTGTGTTTAATGAACACTTTTTTGCTCTAGGTTGCTCTATCTTTTTTTCATGAGTACGCTCAAAACAAAACTAGAGTAATCCATATCACAAATTTCTGCTTTAGCTTTTTTGTTGAGTAAGTTAGAGCAGAGAAGCAATTGTCAGTCAAGAAAAAATCAATTTTTAAAAACTTCAAAAAAACTAGCTTGCAAGAAAAGCTATATCTATTATATATAAATGCGCAATACTTAAAAGTTTTCTCCCTTTTTTGCAATAACCACAATTCTAATTTAAAATTTGATTTGTATCGATAGGTCTCGCCGAGCAGGGTATGCGACAACAAACCAAAAATTAAAAAGAACACTGGATCACAAATTCCAACTTTTTTTCTGCACCAGAGACGCCATAGTAAAATTCCTGTGTAAAATCACCTCCTAATTCCGAAAATCAAAGTTATTTTTACTTGAATGGTACCGTTTTTGAGATATTTACGATTTACCGTTATTTCAAAAAACAAAAAAGATGGCTCCACTTAATCGTGTATATCTCAAGAACAAATTGAGCTATTCGAAAACGGTTTGAAAAATTTGAAAGCTTATAAAAGTACATACAACGCTTTTTGCTAGGTCCTGCAGATTCAAACATAGTGAACAATCATTACGGATTTTTTAAATTTTTTTTGTAAAAATATAAAAAAATGTGTACTTTGCGAGGAAGCATCTCGAAAACTTTTTGTTTTTTAGCAGATATTCCCCCCCCCCCCTCTAAGCTCTGTTTTATTACAAAAAAAAACAAGCTATCAGTGAACAAAATCGATGAACTAATACAAAAGTTATAAGCATTCAAGTAAATATATCCATTTAATACTTAAGTACCCTACAATAGCATATGTACATTTGGTTCTGTCTTAACTCTATGATCTTATTTTATAATTGAAAAAGTTATGTGTCTTGTTTTGACGGTTAGGATCGGTTTCTCTTATGAGAAACCAACAGTAGTCACCCATCATAGCGACATCCCAGAATCCTTGATACCGACTTTCAATCACTTTCATTTGCTGGTGAAACCTTTCGCCATGCTCGTCACTTTCGTCGCCAAGATTTTGCGGGAAAAAATTTAAGTGGGAGTGTAAGAAATGAATTTTTAAAGACATATTTACTCCTGAAAGAAAATAAAAAAGTAAATTAGATAAATACATATGTGACACATTAGTATATAATTTTCTTAGGCTGGATTTATCTTTCAATTCAGAACAAATTTTTTGTTTATATTTTTCCCGTTCTTGTTTGTTCGGAACTGGACGATGAATTCAGATTTATGGCTATATATTCTCATGTAAATTTATGTAATATATAATTTATTATAATATGTTTTTTTTATTTACCCATTTCCGCATAGTTTTTGATTAAGTCGTTCACTATCATCTCGTAGTTAGGACTTTTGTGTTTGCCTAAAAAAGAAGTAACGACCTTTTCAAAAGAATCCCACGCTGCTGCCTCCACTGGTGACAATAGTTCTTTGAAATGGTTATTGGTCATCATTTTCCTTATTTGCGGTCCCACAAAAATCCCTTCCTTTATTTTTGCTTCTGAAATCTCTGGGAAGATTGTCTTCAAATGATGAAAAGCTTCGCCTTCTTTGTCCAAAGCCTTCACAAAGTTTTTGATAAGGCCGAGCTTGATGTGGAGCGGAGGTAGAATTATTTTTTCCTTCTTTATAAGTGGAGAGTATTTTATGTTATCTACCCCAACTTTAAACTCGATTCGTTCTGGCCAATCCTTTATGATGTAGTGGTCTTGACGAGCTCGGCTATCCCATTTGCATAGAAAGCAACAGTATTTTGTGTATCCACTTTGTAGACCACATAGCATTCCAACGACTTTAAGATCGGCACATATTTTCCAATCATGTTCTTCGTATTTGATTAACTTGAGCAATTTTTGCATTATCTCATATGTTTCCTTCGTATTTACTGCATGCGCGATCGGGATAGATGGCTTTTGGTTGCCAATATGCAATAATACGGCCTTTAAACTTAATTTATTGCCGTCTATGAACAATCGCCACTCTTTTGAATCATATGGTTCACCAAATTGTTTGAATAGACCAGCAATGTCTTTGCAGTAACAAACACTGTCCTCCTTCGTATAGTACTTGGAAAATTCTTCGTGACGAGTTCTATAATATGTTACCTTAACATCGGATGAAACAAATTTAAATTGTTGCATTCGAGAGGCGTGTAGTTCGGCCTTTTCCTTTGACAATTCCAAATCCCTTATCCAATCATTGAGTTGTGCTTGTGACAAAGAATTTCTTTCGTTTTCCGTTTGAAATTCAGTACAACATGATGCCGCGTAATCAGATACTACTGTTGATAATGAAACTGGAGCCGGAACTAAAGTTAAATTTGATTCTGGCAATGTCGCTTCTGTTGAAATTAGTTCTGGTAATGACACTGTAGATACGCTCGCATAGGTGACTTTTCTGGACTTTCCAACCCCAAGTACTTTTGTAGTACAAATATAGCAGTACGTTGAATGGCAAGTTGGTTCCCTCCACTTCATTGGTGTAATAAATTTCACACGTCGCCTAAATAGATAGTTTCAGAAATTAGTCAGCTATGCATTAAAAGGGAACAAATTCCTAATTTTTACAACGTACCTTTTTGTTCCGGTTTCCGAAGATATCAATTCGACTCGGCATGTGGTGCACACAGTGTTCGGTGTCCATGGTTTTTAGGCTCAATTCCAAAACACTTATAGTATGTAACTTTTCAAAGGATTTGAAAACACACGTCTCATACTTTTAACAATAAATTAACCGCAGATGAAACAGAACATATCTGGATCATTTGTACACTCAAACTCTCGCGCCCTTCTATTCATTTTTTATTTTTAAGTAAATGACGGGTTATAAACTGCAATTATAAACTGAACAGTAACCGGCGAGCCTTGCAGATATTATGAAGGAACAAGGCGCATGTACTCTTATTTATACTTAGATCCAGTAAAAATTCAAGCCTACCTAAACAAAAAGGTTCCCTAGTTCTACAAAGAAAACGCTACCTGCCTCAAAAATATGCTCTTGTTTAAAATGTACCTAGGTTTGAGAAAACGACACTAACAGCTTTTTGTATCTAATAACTTTTCGAAAATCTACCTGCTAACTAACTGATATACGAATACTAACACATATGTACCAGTAGGGTACTTAAGCATTAAATGGATATATTTACATACTTGAATGCTTTTAACTTTTGTATTAGTTCATCGATTTTGTTCACTGATAGCTTGTTTTTTATACCTTTCATGAACATGAAATGGTATTATAACTTTGGTCCGATGTTTGTAAGTATGAAAAGAAGAAGAGATAGACCCATCAATAAGTATACCGAAATGATCAGGATGACGAGATGAGTTGATTTAGCCATGTACGTCTGTCCGTCTGTCTGTCTGTCTGTCTGTCTGTTTGAACGCAAACTAGTCCCTCAGTTTTTGAGATATTTGGCTGAAATTTTGTATGCGGCCACCATTTTCCAATATAGGAATCATTTGTCGGAACCAGCAAGATCGGACCGATATTACATATAGCTCCCATACAACCGATTATTCCGATAAACGGATTTTGGGCTATAACTCCTGTAATTAAACACGTAGGAACGTGAAATTTTGGAGGTATCGCTATTTTTATATGTGAAATATCAATGTTGAAAATCATTGAGATGGGATAAATATTTCACATAGCCCCCATACAATCGATTGTTCCGATAAACGGATTTTGGGCTATAACTCCTGTAATTAAACACGTAGGAACGTGAAATTTTGTAAGCATTGCTATTTTTATATGTGAAATATCGACGTTGAAACTCATAGAGATGGGATAAATATTTCACATAGCTCCCATACAATCGATTATTCCGATAAACGGATTTTGGGCTATAACTCCCGTAATTAAACACGTAGGAACGTGAAATTTTGGACGTATTGTTATTTTTATATCTGAAATATCAATGTTGAAAATCATCGAGATGGGATAAATATTTCACATAGCCCCCATACAATCGATTGTTCCAATAAACGGATTTTGGTAGATAACTCCTGTAGCTATATAGGTAGGAACGTGAAATTTCGTAACTATTGCTCTTTTAGAATTTGGAATGTCGGTGTTAAAAAATCAATGAGATTAGACCAATATAACACATCGCCCCCATATAATCGATAGTTCTGATAATTTCGGTGTGAGCTTAAGTTAAATTTACACAGGCTGTCCTGGGATCAAACAGTGAAAATCGTGACGCTTATTCATGAAAGGTATTTAGCCTTCGGCACAGCCGAAGACAGCTTTCCTTACTTGTTTTGTAATAAAACAGAACTTAGAGGGGGGGGGGGGGGGAATATCTGCTAAAAAACAAAAAGTTTTCGAGATGCTTCCTCGCAAAGTACAATTTTTTTTATATTTTTACAAAAAAAATTTTAAAAATCCGTAATGATTGTTCATGATGTTTGAATCTGCAGGACCTAGCAAAAAGTGTAAATTTTATTAGCTTTCAAATTTTTCAAACCGTTTTGGAAGAGCTCAGTTTGTTCTTGAGATATACACGATTAAGTAGAGCCATCTTTTTTGTTTTTTGAAATAACGGTAAATCGTAAATATCTCAAAAACGGTACCATTCAAGTAAAAATAACCTTGATTTTCGGAATTAGGAGGTGATTTTACATAGGAATTTCACTATGGCGTCTCTGGTGCATTTTGGCTGTAAACCAGTGGAATTAATTATAATATGATTTGAAATTCACACCACTACAACGTCTTAACACGCATTCACTTTATAGAGCCGCTGTTATGTGTGTATGTAGGTACACTTGCATTGTTGTGCTTGCATATGGCTCTATCTCCCATCCAATTGCCAGGTAAAGCCATATGGCATTATTACGCTTCTTATTGAGAGATAATGCCACATTTTTTTTTTGTCAATTGAGAGTTAAAGCCATATGGCCTCATCTCTCATATGAATTCATTTGTCATTGTGAATGTGCATTTAAGGTGACAGGTAATAGTGTCACTGGTAATAGTGCGCTTTCGAAATGGAATTAGTGTCCACAAGAAAATGGAAAATAAGTCATTGACACTACTTCCAAACTGGAAATAGTGTCAAAAGTGCTAAAAGCATGCCCATTCATTGAAATTTGTGCCGATTTACTTTGTAGATCCGTTGGGGATAAAATCATTTTCGTGGGGTTTAATTCATTTTAATTCCGTGATCTTTTATAAAAATAAAACAACGTAAATTGAATTGTCAAATTTTTTCTTTTTACGAAAGGTTAAAATCACTAATAGTGCAGATTTCGTAAAAGGAGAAACCATAATTTTGTAAATTATAAAATAATATAAGGGAATTTTTCCTTTTAAGAAAGGTTAAAATCACTAATAGTGCACATTTCGTAAAAGGAGAAACTAATGATTTTTCCCTTTTACAGAATGCTTACACCTTCTTGATTGCATATAGAGCAGAAAATATTCCGTAAAAGGGAAAATCAAATGAGAGATAAGGCCCTACGAGATAACGCCATATGGCCATATCGCTCTTTGAAATTGGAAATAAAGCCATACAGAAATTTTGGCGCAAATATGGCTTTATCTCTCTTCGAATTGAGTGATAAGGCCATATGGCGTTATCTCGCATGGCTTTATCGCACCCCACCCTTGCATTCATTGCATTTGGGGAGAGTCCGAGTGTGAGTTATTTTGTTGGCAGCGATAATAAACATGAGCCAGCCCGTCAATTTTATTGAGCGTAGGTACAAACAGTGTTTACAAAAACAAAATCTGTGCGTGGGTATTCAGAGAAGCAAATGCTTGCTCAGACATGATGTTTTGAAAAAAAAAAGCACAATGCCCTTCGTGCTAGACTTTCTGAAATAAAATAAAAAGGAAAATTGATATAACTAAAAAAAGTAAAATAAGAAATAGAAATTATAATTTTATTAATTTTATTTTTATTAAAATTAATATTGGAAATGAAAGGAAAGGAAAGAATATAAAATAAATAAAAATAAAACAAAATGAAATAAAAAAAAGTATAAATGGGAAAGGAAAGGAATGGATAAAAGGAAAATAAATGTAAAGGTAAGGAACGGAAAATATGAGAGAAAAATTAAAGGCAAATAAAGGTAGGGAAAGGAAAGGAATGGAAAAGAAAAAAGGAAGGGAAGAAAGGCAATGTAATGTAGCTAAAGGAGTGGAAAAGAGAGGCAAGTAGAGAAAGCCAAAGAAAGGAAAGAAGAGAAAAAGAAGGGAAGAAAAGGTAGCTAGGAGGAAGGTACGAAAAAAAAATGAAAATTAAAAAAATTAAAAATAAAGGAAAGAAAGGTAATGAAAAGCTAAAAAAATAAGTAAAGGAAATGAATGGCAAAGAAAGAAAACTAAAGGGAAAAAAATGAATAAAATGAGGGGAAACTAAGGGAAAGAAAACTAAAGCAAAGGAAACGAAAGGAAATTAAAGAAAAAGAAAAAGAAAATAAAAGGAAAAAAGGAACGTAATGGAAATGGAAAGAAAGGTCAGGTAAGAGAATAAAAGATACGAAAAGGAAGGAAAATAAAAGAAAAGAGAGAAAGAAAGAAGGGAAATAAAATGAAATGAAAGAAGAGAAAACGAAAGAAAAGGAAAAGAAAAGAGAGGGAAGAAAAAGAAAGGACAGAAAAGGGTAGGGAAGGAAAGAAAAGCAAAATAAATAAAATGAGATGAAAGGAGAGGAAAGGAAAGGAAATCAAAGCAAAAAAGAAAAGGAAAGAAATACGTATGAAGACTACCTAAGAAGAATAAATAATTATCAACATTGAAACTATATTACTGAATCGTGTAAAGAGGGAGGAAAAGGCGAAATGAACCGGAATATATAGAAACCAAAAATATAAAAAATATCAATTTCAAAGGCCATGTTCACTATTGAGATAATTTTGTGGTGATATTGGGAATTTCAGAAAAGGAATTGATTACTTTCCCAATTACATGTAATGGGTGTAGGGTGTAATGGGGTGTGGTTGTATAGTTAGCCAAACAGCTGCAACTGTGCGATTTTGCTCAATCCCGACTCTTGTGTCCTCATTCGTGTATTCTGGGCGAGGGAGCCCCGGTGGGGCCACTCTGACATATTCGGTTTAAGGGCTCACCGAGGTATTTTTTTAGCAGCGTCTGTTCACCATGTGGTGCGGCTGCAAGCGGTTGTCTGTCTTGTAGCAAGCGGCTTGCTATATAAATGTGTGAATATTTTTATTCAAAACCTCGAAAACGGGTTGTGCGCTGGGTTTGCGACCTGCCACGTAAAAAATCTAGTCCAATGAAAAAAGCGAAAAAACCTCGGATGAGAACCCCCTTTAATGTTGACGACCCCGAAAAACGAATTAAGGACAATGAAGGTAACGCTGCCCGACTGGTTGATGTCCTCGCTAACGCAAAGGCCGACATCACCGCCCTGCAGGAAATGCGATGGACGGGACAAGGAAAGACGAGAGAATCGCGTGGTGTAGGATTCGTGGTGGGAAAGAGACTTCGCCGCCAAGTACTAGCGTTCACCCTAGTGGACCAGCGTCTCGCTGCGATCTGCATCAAGGCGAGGTTTTTCAACATAACATTTATCTGCGCCTATGCGCCGACTGAGGAAAAGGAAGACGCAGAGAAGGACTCCTTCTACGATAAACTGGAACAGACCTATGATCGCTGCCCCCAACATGATATCAAAATCGTGTTAGGCGACTTTAATGCCAAGGTGGGCAAGGAAGGGGTCTTTGGTCCTACAGTTAGGAAATTTAGTCTCCACGATATAACATCCCCCAACGGCACTAGGTTGATTGACGTCGCCGTTGCTCGCAATATGGTCATCAGTAGTACCAAGTTCCAGCATAAAAAACACACCAAGACATCTGGCTGTCCCCTGATCAAAGAGCAAGAAACCAGATTGATCATGTCGACGGCAGACACAGCTCCACCGCAAGCCTCGACCTAACGATGTGACCGAGCAATGGAAGCAAATCTCGCACTCATTACGTACCGCCGCTGAGGCCACTATAGGGTTTCAGTGAGCCCGCAAGAACAACTGGTACGATGAGGAATGCAGCATTGCCTCGGACAAACAGGACGCTGCCTACAGGCAGACGTTGCTAACGGACGCAACCCGCAGTAAGAGAGACGCCTTTTCAGCAAAAAGAAACGTGAGGCCGAAAGGCGTGAGTGTGAGGCGCTTGAGATGCTGGCTGATAGGAATGATGTCCGAAAATTCTATGAAAAGATCCGGCGGATGACGGAAGATTTTAAGACCGGGGCAAGTTCCTGTAAGGACAATAATGGCGACCTGGTAACCGACGTACAGAGTGTACTTAAATTATGGAGGGAGCACTTCTCCTCACTGCTAAATTGCGAGAGAGACGTCGAACCCGATACCCCAATCCCTGACGATGGAAAATTCATCCCACCACCTGACTATGATGAAGTGAGGATAGCTATATCCCGGCTCAAAAACAACAAAGCGCCTGGAAAAGACGGACTACCAGCCGAGCTGTTCAAACACGAAGGCGAAGAGCTGGTAAAAAGCATGCATCAGCTCTTATGCAGAATATGGTCAGACTAGTGCATACCTCCGGATTGGAATTTAAGTGTGTTCTGCCCAATCCACAAGAAAGGCGATCCCGCTAACCGCACCAACTACTGCCGAATCTTACTTACTTACTTAAAATAGCCATTAACCGCCTTGGCGATTTTGGCCGTTCTATGCGATTTTGGTCGCGGAATAAGTCTTCTTAACATCGCATATAAGGTTCTTTGTAGCGTATTGTGTGAAAGACTGAACCCCATCGTAGACAATCTAATCGGACCTTATCAGTGTGTCTTTAAACCTGGTAAGTCAACCATAGACAAGATTTTCACGATACGCCAAATCCTGGAGAAGACCCATGACAAAAGAATCGACACACACCATCTCTTTGTCAATTTTAAAGCCGCTTTTGACAGCGCAAAACGGGGTTGCCTGTATGCCGCCATGTCTGAATTTGACTTCCCTACATAGCTTGTACGGCTTTGCGAAATGACGTTGAGCAATACCAACAGCTCCGTCAGAATCGGGAAGGACCTCTCTGAGCCATTTGAAACCAAACGAGGCTTTTTACAGGCCGACTCTCTTTCGTGCGTTTTCTTCAACCTGATGCTGGAGAAGATAATTCGAGCAACAGATCAAAACCGCAATGATACAATATTTTACAAGAGTGTGCAATTGCTGGCCTATCTGCTGTCATCAAAGAAGGAATCGGCGCACCTGCGCCTTGGCAGCAAAGTCACCATTGATAGCTACAAGTTTGAAACGGTGAGGGACTTCGTCTACTTGAGAACAAGAATTAACAGCGAAAACAATATCAGTCCAGAAATCCAACGGAGAATCACTCTTGCCAACAAGTATTACTTTGGAATAAGTAGGCAATTGAGAAGTAAAGTCCTCTCTGGACAAACAAAGATCACGCTCTATAAGTCCCTCATCATACCAATCCTTATGTAAGGCTCACAATCACGGACAGTGTCCAGAGAAGATGAGATGGCCCCTGGAGTATTTGAGAGAAAAGTTCACCGGAAGATTTATGGTCCTTCCCGTGATGCCAACGGCGAGTATCGAAGGAACGATGAGCTGTACGAGCTTTACGCAGACCTGACTATAGTCCAGCGGATTAAAGCCCAAAGGCTCCGCTGGTTAGGACATGTTATGCGAATGGACAAAGAAGCTCCAGCACAGAAGGTTTTCCTATCGGCACCTGAATTCGGCAGCAGAGGAATGGGGAGGCCTCGAATGAGATGGAAACAACAAGTGGAGGATGACTTGAACTCCCATGGGGTTTCCAATTGGCGCCAGTTATCGGTAAAAAGGAATGGCTGGCAGCTTTGATACGAAATGGCCAAAATCGCCTAGGCGGTAAAGCGTCAATAAATGACGCAAGCCAATATAAAATTATAAAGATAACTACCCAGCTCTGGATACAGATTCTCAAAGGAAATTGAGTGGGCTACAAAAAAGGCTAAACACCTTTTTTGTAAAGTTACTTTTTCAAAACTTATTTAGTATTAGAGACATTCCATTTGAAACCGTCTAATTCGAAAAGCCGGATAGGTTCGGATTCCGTTTAAACTTTGAGAGACACTTCTTTAGGGTCGTAAAGGATGTAATTTACACACATTTAATTTTTATAACCACTCGTTTCGGACTGGTCGAATTTCAAAGTTTGAAAAACGTCATTTTTAGGCTTACCCTATTATTGCTGTACAAATGTTTCTATTAGAGATATCCTTACATGCTATACGGCATTTTAAAGGTAAAAGAGAGTAGTTTCTTTAAAAGTAAATAATAAATCATATAGCGAGTGCCTGGAATTATAAACTTGGTACTGAAAATACGTAATGTTTATCCTTTTTTGTCAATTTCAGCTGGCTCTGGCGTCTTCGTTGTTTTGAGTAGCCACTAAATTTTTTTCAGAAATTAAGAGTACATATCCTAGAGGAAACTAACCCATCTATTGGCCAAAAAAACTAACTCCTTATAGATAAATGACTATCTCGAAACTTGTAAGTTTACAAAAATCGTGTTTTTTACGTGGTGGGAAAGAGACTTCGCAGCCAAGTACTAGCGTTCACCCTTGTGGACGAGCGTCTCGCTGGGATCCGCATCAAGGCGAGGTTTTTCAACATAACATTTATCTGCGCCTATGCGCCGACTGAGAAGAAGGACGACGCAGAGAAGGACTCCTTCTACGATAAACTGGAACAGACCTATGATCGCTGCCCCCAACATGATATCAAAATCGTGTTAGGCGACTTTATTGCCAAGGTGGGCAAGGAAGGGGTCTTTGGTCCTACAGTTGGGACATTAAGTCTCCACGATATAACATCCCCCAACGGCACTAGGTTGATTGACTTCGCCGCTGCTCGCAATATGGTCATCAGTAGTAAAAGGTTCCAGCATCAATTCCCTGATCAAAGAACAAGAAATCAGATTGATCATGTCATGAACGACGGCAGACACAGCTCCACCGCAAGCCTCGACCTAACGATGTGACCGAGCAATGGAAGCATATCTCTCACTCATTACGTACCGTCGCTGAGGCCACTATAGGGTTTCAGCGAGCCCGCAAGAACAACTGACCTTTAGCTTCTAATACCTCAACATTTCGTTTTGTTATTTTCATTTTAAGGGTCTCTGCTGATGGATCTCCTAAACCAATATAATTTTTTTTTTTTTTTCAAAGTAAATTTTCGTATAATTTTTGAGACTTTTTCCAAGCAGCCTTTCATAGTCTTAAAGTTGAAGCGTGCAACTTTTCAACAAAAAAACCGCGTGCAATTATCATAACTCTTGAACTAGTTACAGAAGTTTTACTTTACTTTACTATGAATAAATATCTATATTGGTTTAGGAGATCCACCAGCAGAGACCCTTAGTATGAAAATAACAAAACGAAATGTTGAGATAGTAGAAGCTTAATGTCAGGACTGGAGTCCATGAGAAATTCGTGTTTTATCTTTTGAGAAACATGCCCGTTTTAGAGCCTGAAAAACACGATTTTTGAAAACTTACAAATTTCGAAATAATCATTTATCTACAAGGAGTGAGTTTTTTTTTTACGTTAGTTTCTTCTAAGATATGTACCCTTAATTTCTGGAAAAAATTGAGTGGGTACTTAAAACATTGAAGACGCCAGAGCCAGCTAAAATTTACAAAAAAGATAAAAATTACGTATTTTTAGTGCCAGGTACTCGCTATATGATTTATTATTTACTTTTAAAGAAACCACTCTCTCTAATAGAAACATTTTTAAAGCAATAATAAAAATTACGTTTTTCAAACTTTAAATTCGGCCAGTCCGACACGAGTGGTTATAAAAATAAAATGTGTATAAATTTGTTCCTTTAGGACCCTAAAGAGGTGTCCCTCAAAGTTTGACCGAAATCCGTTTTCATATGGATTGACTCATTAAATAAAAAAAAAAAATCATATTTCCATCTTTTTTTGAAATTTTGATCCAATTTTTAAACCTTTCATGAAGATGAAATGGTATTATAACTTTGGTCCGATGTTTGTAAGTATGAGAAGAAGAAGAGATGGACCCATCAATAAGTGTGTGTAATGATCCCGTGCACTCGCGATAATATGAACTAATTAAAACCAAGGCAGTTCATATTTGCAAGATTGTTCATATTTACGAAAGTCTATAAAATTGGGGAAAAATCCATTTAGCTGGTTTTACGACATCCAATTCTCATTAAAAACAACAAAAGAAACGTCTCTTGTTCATTTCTTTTATGACACAGAAAAAAACATAAAATACAAATAAGAAGAATTAAATTAAAACATAAGAAGCTCTAAAATATGAACTTTTGAACCAGAAGTTACTGTGTGCACTTTCTTCGCTGCACAGAGGCGTGTGCGTATCTTGGCTGCGACAAGATAATGGTCCGAGTCGATATTGGGACCACGTCTAGAACGCACGTCTAGAACAGTGGAGCTGTGTCTGCCGTCGATCATCACATGATCAATCTGGTTTCTAGTTCTTTGATCAGGGGACAGCCATGTGGCTTGGTGTATTCGCTTATGCTGGAACCTGGTACTACTTACTGATTACCATATTGCGAGCAGCGGCGAAGTCAATCAACCTAGTGCCGCATGCTTGCGTTTTTTCGCTGAAGGCGGATACCAAACGGGTTTGGGAAAGGACACAGATGTTTCCTTTGCCCAATCCACCTTCAGCAAAGTTCTAGGAGAAGTTGGTACACATTTTTGAGGAGGAGATGTGTTCGAAATGGATCGTGACAACTATGAACAGCGATGAAAAAATGAATATTTCACGCTCATTTTATACTTCGCATGGCATTCCTAGTGTCCTTGGGTGTATCGATGGAACGCATGTCCGTATCATGGCTCCATCTCAAAACAACATCTGTACTACAACCGGAAGGAATACTATAGCCTAAATATGATGTTGGTAAAGCAATTTATAATTTAATAAGTTGAATATTTACATCGTGCTTCCGGTTGTGACTGAACCCTTTCTAAACGTTTGAACCGATGTTGTTGTTAAAAGTGCTTCGACCTGCCTAGAAAATTTCTTCAAAAACCAATGAATCGATTTTCAAATTTTTATTTCCATTTTGTAGGTAATTATTATTTCATGTGATGTACTACTGCTTTAGGTGCAAAACCGTTCAGGTGCAAATTTAAAGCAATTTTTTAAATCAGCCCATGGTTTTTTTAAGCGCGGTGATTCTCAATGTACTCGTAAATATGCGTTTTTTGGGACTGGAAACTGCACTTTTAGCAAGTGGGCTTTAGAAGCGTCACGTTTTACAATATGGGTGCATGCAAGTGTATTTCGGTGCAGGGACCTCTAGTGAATGTATATTGTTTCAATTTACTATCGTATCATTATCTTTTTTCAGATGTGCGATCATGAGCTAAAGATACGATATGTAGATGCCTCTCACCCTGGAGCCTCCCATGATTCTTTTATTTGGAACGTTAGTGACTTGGGGGCGCTTTTCGAAAGTCAATATTTGAGTGGCGAAACTAATAATTGGTTACTAGGTAAACATAACTAAACACATATTATGGATGTATGTACATCTAAATTAACTTTTTTTCAATTAGGAGACGCTGGTTACCTTTTTGGAACCATGGCTTTTTACGACACATCGAAACGCAGAAGAAGGCTCCACGCAAATGAAATTTAATGATACCCATTCGAAATGCCGAAATATAATAGAGCGAACTAATGGAGTGCTCAGAAACCGATGGAGATGTCTCCTTGGGGCAAGAGAGCTGCACTACACCCCCAGAAAGCAGCCAAAATTGTCAATGTGTGACGCGTTGCACAATTTATGCATACATTTCAAAGTATACACAGATTTGACCGCAATAAATTATACAGAGGAACAACCCGAACCGGTTAGTGAAAACGCCGATGTCGTGCCTTTGTCACCTCCACAGTATTTGGCTGCAGCACAAAGTATACGTAATAGAATAGCAAACACTATTTCATAATAAAAGACATATCATTTTATTATTAAAAACTATACCGAAATCTATTACAGAAACAACATATTAAATTTAAAAAAATTAAAATAAAAAAATGTCTGTGAATTAAAATTGGATTAACTTTCACGATCTTTGTGTAAACTTTGAAACTCTTATTTATGTTGTTTATGTAAATATTTCGCCTGGCAACTTTAACGCAGGGTGGGCAAAGAGGTTGTATTGGGCCCCACTCTCGAAAAGTTCAGCCTACATGAAGAGACTTCGCCGAATGGATACAGGCTGATCGACTTCGCCAGTGCGCGAAATATGGTCGTAGCCAGCACCAGGTTCAAGCATAAAAAGATCCATCAAGCAACATGACTATCGCCAGATGGGAAAACACGCAATCAGATCGATCACTTTGTGATAGACGGACGGCATGCTTCCAGCTTTATGGACGTACGTACGATGCGGGGTCCATACATCGACTCCGATCACTACTTGGTAGCAGCCAAGATTCGTACTCGCCTAAGTACAACGAAAGAGGCACCACAAAAAACGCAAGGAAAGCTGGACGTCGAAAAGCTGCAGTCACAACAGACAGCCAATGATTTCTCAGAACGACTCGCGCACAATGACAACGGCGACCTGGTAACAGATGTTCAGAGAGTACTAGGGTTATGAAGGGATCACTTCTCTTCCCTTCTAAACGGAGGAACAGAGCAACAATCCAGAGAAGAGGACGAAACCGACCCCACAATCGAAGACGATGGAATCGAAGTTCCACAACCCGACTATAACGAGGTGCGAATATATATCACGGCTAAAAAACAATAAAGCGGCGGGTGCTGATGGCCTGCTCGCTGAGCTATTCAAATGCGGCGGCGAGGAGCTGGTAAGGTGCATGCACCAGCTCTTGTGCAGAATATGATCGGTTGAATGCATGCCTGAAGATTGTAATCTAAGTAATCTCTACCCAATCCATAAGAAGGGTGATCCCGCAAACTGCGCCAACTATCGTGGAATCAGCCTTTTGAGTATATATAAGGTCCTATCAAGCGTATTGTGCGAAAGACTGAAGCCTGACGTAAACCGACTGATTGGACCTTATCAGTGTGGCTTCAGACCTGGTAAATTTGCCATCGACCAGATTTTTACAATACGCCAAATCTTGGAAAAAAACCCGTGAGAAAAGGATCGACACACACCATCTCTTTGTTGATTTTAAAGCCGCCTTCGACAGCACGAAAAGAAGTTGCCTATATGCCGCTATGTCTGATTTTGGTTTTCCAGCAAAACGGGAAAATGCAAATTGACGCTGAACAACACCACCAGCTCGGTCAGAATCGGGAAGGACCTCTCCGAGCCGTTCGAAACTAGACGAGGTTTCAGGCAGGGCGACCCCCTATCGTGCGAATTCTTTAATTTGATGCTGGAGAAAATAATACAAGCTGCAGAACTTAACCGCTCTGGTACAATATATTACAAGAGCGTACAACAAGAGCGTTTGCCGACGACAACGACATGATCGGCCTCAACAACCGCGCCGTAACTTCTGCGTACTCCAAATTAGAAAAGGAAGCGGAAAAAATGGGTTTGGTGGTGAACGAAGGTAAAACGAAGTACCTGCTGGCATCAAGCAAAGAGTTAGCGCAGGGGCGCAGCTAGAAGAAAATGTTTGGGGTGGTTTATAACTTTTTTTTTATATATTTTCCTAGCGCCAGTCATACATTAGACTGGACCAAAAATTCAACATTTCGTTTTTTTCAAAAATTATATTGATTTTCTTTTTAAGAAAGGTGAAAAAAATTACTGTAATTTTTTCAGATTTTTAAATTAAAGTCTAGAGGTCTATCATTGCTAGTTTAGATTTTACAGACTTTACCTCATATTTGGTATAAACCATTGTTGTAAAACACCATTTACCTGAACTTATTTTTGAAGGAAATCGAATTCCCTACAAAATTTGCATTGACCAAAATTTTTTCAGACTAGCCGTTTTCTAGTATTCTAGCTTAAAAAATTAGCATATTTTCTCGATTTTCCATTTTTTCTATCAAAAATTGTCAAAAATGCAAATATCCATGCACAACAAAGTTAGATACAGATTCTTAAAGGAAATAGAGTGAGCTACAAAAAAGTTTAAATAACTTTTTCAAAACTTATTTAGTATTAAATTAAAAAAATCATATTTCCGTAATTTTTGGTGGTTTTGATGCAATTTTTTTACTAAATTTTGTCTATTGATATTCTACATGAATAATTATCATTATATGATCAATATTATAACCGAGGACTGAAACCGAAACCGTAACCGTAACCGATTAAAACCGGTTAATTTTTAAAAACCGAAACCGCAACCGTTATTTTGATCTGGAAAAGAACGAAACCGAAACCGTTTCAAAAGCCGGAACCGGTTCCAAACGGTTTTGAATTTTTTTAATGTATAACTTCTTTAAGTGGGCACAAACAGGTCCTCTGAAAACTTTCAGGGAGGATTGTCGAGCAAGGTTACAAAACACGCGTTTTAACCTTAGTATAAAAATTCTGAAAGAGGAAATTTGACTATAGTTGAATGAAGCGATCGAAAAAAAATTACGAGATACGAAAACGACATATTCAGGCTTGACTCAGAAAGCACCACTCATATTAATGTTTTTGGCGATTTCTACATTTCATTTAATATTTTGCTTATAAAAAAGAGAGTTAATTTTAGGAATTTGTTTTGCAGAAATTTCATCCATGCATAGCGTTAATAAAATTTATTATTATATTAGAGAAATCCCATCATGGCCGCAGGAAAAAAGTTATGAAAATTCAGATCTATTTCGAAGCTACATAGGTACTTGACTATTTTAGTAGTAAAATTTATTTTGTTTGTGTTTTTATTTGGTAACCGAAACCGGACCGAAACCGAAACCGAAATAAATGTTGAAGAACGAAACCGGAACCGAAACCGAAACACTTTGCAAAACCGAAACCGTAACCCGAACGGTTTCAGACCTTGATTATAACAAAAAAATATACATTTCTCATATACGTTCAAACATATTTTTACTTAATATAGCCTTTCTCTGCGGAGGTCTAGTTCTACAGTCTTCAAATGGCGCAGCCACAAAAAAAAAGTTGACGGATCTGTGACCTCAATACATTAATTTTCGTGTATTTTGGCGAGCTAAATCCAAATACGTGATCAGAAGTAGCCTAACAGGTCGCAGTTCTTCACTAACCTTCACAAAATAATATTGGACTTTTTTGCACTGTTAGGTCCGAACCTCGGGCCCGTTGATAAATTCTGATATCGAATTCGGATTCAGCATCCAATTTCCCTTAAGATAATGTATTTAGCTTTATTCGATGTTTATTTTTTCATGTTTCGCAAATTTTCAAACCAAAATCGGGATTTCTGAGAAATTTTCAGTCTAGGTAGCTTTTGTAGGGAATTCAATTTCCTACAAAAATATGTTCAGGTAAATGCTGTTTTTCAACAAAAAACCAGTTTTTCGTACCTTTGCACCCTTATGACCCTGTATCTTAGTGTATGGATGTAACAGCCATGGATTGCGTCAATATGGATGTAAAGCTTAGGCCCCTGTTATGGAATTAACGTTTTTCGATTTTCATGCAATCGAAATTTTTGCAAACATGTCATCAAAACTAGATTTCACATATACAGTTTTATATCTCAGGGGTGGTTTAAACCCCTAAAACCACCCCCTGGCTGCGCCCCTGAGTCAGCGCATTCGCGCCTTGGCAACCACGCCACTGTTGGCAGCCATAATTTCGAGATAGTAAGGGACTTTGTATACCTGGGAAGCAGCATTACTACCAACAACAAAGTAAGCCTGGAAATCCATAGAAGGATAACTCTTGCAAACAAATGCTACTTTGGGCTGAGTAGGCAATTTAGAAGTAAAGTCCTCTCTCGACGAACAAAAACAACACTCTATAAGTCACTTATCGTACCCGTCTTGCTATATGGTGCAGAAGCACTGACACTGACAGTATCTGATGAGGCGGCTTTGGGAGTATTCGAGAGAAAAATTCTTCGAAAAATTCATGGACCCCTAAAAGTTGGCGACGGCGAGTACCGAAGAAGATATAATGATGAGCTGTATGAACTTTACGCATACGTGGACATAGTTCAGCGAATTAAAACCCAGCGGCTCCGCTGGCTAGGACACGTTGTGCGAATGAACGAAGACGCTCCGGCCCAGAAGGTATTTTTATCGGCACCCGCCGGTCGAAGTAGAGGAAGAGGGAGACTACCACTTCGATGGCAGGACCAAGTAGAGGCAGACCTGCGAGCACGCGGTGTCTCTAATTGGCGCCAGTTGGCTCAACAAAGAACCGACTAGCGTAACATGTTGGACGGCCAAAATCGCCTAGGCGGTTAAAGGCTATTTTAAGTAAGTAAGTATGTAAATATTTCGAAAATTTTAAATTGAAAAATATTAAAAACACATAAATATATTTGGAGAATAAACCCATTTTCAGCTTTGGCCCTATATCTCGCACACAGAAATAAAAAAGTATTCAAAATAAATTACTTAAAATACAGGGGGTTACTCTGTATTGCGATTCGAAAGAAATTTCTTTCGCATTTCAAAAAAAATGTATGTGATTTGACAGCTTGCTAATAGCATTTGCTTTCGCATCGCAATACAGAGTGACCCCCCAGAAATTAAAGTCTAATACTGTTTAATATAAATAGTTCAAAATAAATAACCTAAAATACAGAAATTAAAGTCTAATACTGGTTTAAAAAAAAGAATTCACTCACATACTATGTACATTTAAATAATGCGTTATTCTGTTGCATTCTATCATGCAAGTTTCTCTCTTTTCATCTGCTCAATTTTTTAAAGTGCTTCTTTTTAAGAGCAAGTGTTTTTCTATTTTACGTTGCTTTGCCGCTTCCGAAGCTCTCTCTTTCATCCAACCACACAACTCACGCTGGATTGACAACTCTTGCTCGCGAACGTCTGAAGGAGTCTTTCTACTTTTCGATCATGATTGGCAGCTCTTCCTCGAGAACGTCCGAATGGGTCTTTTCAGCCGTTGATTTAATAGAGGAAGTAGGCTGCTCCTCCACAACATTCACACTGACATCTAACCCCACACTGTCACTATATATCTCCACCTCATTCACCACATCGCAATCCATAACTACGCACTCTATCACCTCTTTGTTACCTGTCAGTACATTGGTAACCTCAGCAACCACCTTTTTTGCCGCCTGGGGCAGCCCACTTTTTCTCGCCACTCCTTCCACCGATTCCTTCATGCCAATTAATTCATAAATCGCTGTTTCCGTCGACGATAGTTTGCACTGACGGTTTGCGCCACCGCCAGTACCTTTCGCATGCTTCATGTTGCTGGCTGCCTTTCCCCTCACGTATCTTTTTTGATCGCCCCACACCTGTAATTCGACAGTTTTAACAAACTTCTAATAGTGTGCTATAAATGTGTATGTACCTTTTTCCATTCAGCGATACATTTTGTTGGTGGTCCTACAGAATTTAACTCCTCCTCGGCATTTCGCCAGAATCGATTTAACACTTCCTTGTTCCCATTATAAAAGTTTGTCGCAATTTGCCGCTGCCCTTGCATAAGGCTCACTAAAATCTCTATTTGCTGCTTGTTTATGCTCTTCGTCCTAAAAAAACCAAAAACAATACGATTTTTTTTATAAAGTGGATTTTTTATCATTAAATGTTGTATTTACTTACATTTGGTCAGCGCTCACTTAAAATTGTCTGATGAATTATTTCGCAATAAATTTGTGCATATCCTCACTTTTCTTTTCATTCGTGATACCTACTTTACTCGCCAAACCACTTTTCGACACATCGTTTAAAATAGGCGAAAAGCGAGAAAGTACGTGCGGAATTTGTATTCAGAATACAGGTAGAGGGAGAAGCGAAAAAATACGTGCGGAATTGTCGTTTATAATCGGGGTGATACATCTCTCATATACGTTCAAACATTTTTTTTGCTGCATATATGCTTTCTCTGTGAAAGTGTAGTTTTACAGTCTTCAAAATGCGCAGCCACAAAAAGTTGACGGATCTGTGAACTCAAACATTAATTTTCATGTATTTTGGCAAGCTAAATCCAAATCCGTGATCAGAATTAGCCTAACAGGTCGCAGTTCTTCTCTAACCTAACAAAATGATGACAAAATAATAGTGGACGTTTTGCAGGGTTAGAGCCGAATCTCGGGCCCGTTGTTGAGTTCAGATATCGAATTCGGATTCAGCAGCAAATTTCCCTTAGGAATATGTATTTAGCTTTATTCGATGTTTATTTTTTCATGTTTCGCAAATTTTCAAACCAAAATCAGGGAATCCACTACTAGAGAACGGCTAGTCTAAGAAAATTTCAGTCTTGTCAGCTTTTGTAGGGAATTCAATTTTCTACAAAAATATGTTCAGGTAAATGGTGTTTTACAACAATGGTTTGTCGTTTTTATACCATATATGAGGTTAAGTCTATAAAATATACACCAGCGATAATAGACCTCTAGAGTTTAATTTAAAAATCTGAAAAAGTTACAGTAATTTTTTTCACCTTTCTTAAAAAGAAAATCAATATATGTAATTTTTGAAAAAAAAACGAATTTTTTTCTTTTTGGCCCAGTACATATATACTAAGCTGGGCCAAAAATAAAAAAATTCGTTTTTTTCAAAAATTATTTGATTTTCTTTTTAAGAAAGGTAAAAAAAATGACTGTAATATTTTTAGATTTTTAAATTAAAGTCTAGAGGTCTATCATTGCTAGTGTAGATTTTACAGACTTAACCTCGAATTTAGTATAAAAACGACAAATCATTGTTGAAAAACACTATTTACCTGAACATATTTTTGTAGGAAATTGAATTCAATACAAAAGCCGCCTAGAATGAAATTTTCTCAGACTAGCCGTTTTCTACTATTCTAGCCTCAAACATTGGCATGTTTTTTGGATTTCCCCTTTTTGGTTTGAAAAATTGCGAAACATGAAAAAATCAACATCGAATAAAGCTAAATACATATTCTTAAGGGAAATTGGCTGCTGAGTCCGAATTCGATATCAGAATTCAACAACGGGCCCGAAGTTCGGCCCTAACCTTGCAAAAAAGTACAATATTATTTTGTGATGGTTTTGTTAGGTTGGATAAGAACTGCGACCTGTTAGGCTAATTCTGATCACGAATACATGAAAATTCATGTATTGAGTTCACAGATCCGTCAACTGTTTGTTATACCCAGCTGTACTTGTACACAGGGTATTATAACTTTGTTAGGATAACGGTTGGTTGTACAGGTATAAAGGAATCGAGATAGATATAGACTTCCATATATCAATATGATCAGCATCGAAAAAAATTTGATTGAGCCATGTCCGTCCGTCTGTCCGATAACACGATAACTTGAGCAAATAATGAGATATCTTCACCAAATTTGGCATGCGTACTTATTTGGGTTCAGAATAGATTGCTATTGAAAATGGGTAAAATCGGACCATAAAACGTATAAAATGGGTTAATTCAATATTAGAAGCAGCTACAATGATAAAATTTGCAATATGTATTGATTTAGATGTTCTAAGGCCGATTTTATAAAAATTTTTGAAAAGGGGGCGTGTTACCGCCCACGTATATTTGAAGAAATTTAAAAATTTTGACTCTTAATAACTTCAGAACAGTTTATGCTAGTATAACGAAATTTCGTAAAGGACATACTATTGTTGTGATAAATTCAGCTATAGAAAATAAACGAAATCGCTTCGCGACCTTTCATAAAAGTTATATTGAAAGGAGGTGGAAATATTGAAAAGTCCATATCTAATTAACTGATTTCGCTATAATAATATAATTTGGTACATACATCAACTTTCATATTCTTTACATAATTTAACAGCATTTTATGTGCACAGCTGGGTATGTAATGTTCGGTTTCACCCGAACTTAGACTTCCTTACTTGTTATACCTTTCATGAACATGAAATGGTATTATAACTTTGGTCCGATGTTTGTAAATATGAGAAGAAGAAGAGATAGACCCATCAATAAGTATACCGAAATGATCAGGATGACGAGATGAGTTGATTTAGCCATGTCCGTCTGTCCGTCTGTATGTCTGTCTGTCTGTCTGTTTGAAAGCAAACTAGTCCCTCAGTTTTTGAGATATTTGGCTGAAATTTGGTATGCTGCCACCATTTTCCAATATAGGAATCATTTGTCGGAACCAGCAAGATCGGACCAATATAACATATAGCTCCCATACAACCGATTATTCCGATAAACGGATTTTGGGCTATAACTCCTGTAATTAAACACGAAGGAACTTGAAATTTTATAAGTGTTGCTATTTTTATATGTGAAATATCGATGCTGAAAATCATAGAGAGGGGATAAATATTTCACATAGCTCCCATACAATCGATTATTCCGATAAACGGATTTTGGGCTATAACTCCTGTAATTAAACACGTAGGAACGTGAAATTTTGTAAGTATTGCTATTTTTATATGTGAAATATCGATGTTGAAACTCATAGAGATGGGATAAATATTTCACATAGCTCCCATACAATCGATTATTCCGATAAACGGATTTTGGGCTATAACTCCTGTAATTAAACATGTAGGAACGTGAAATTTTGGACGTATTGCTATTTTTATAAGTGAAATATCGATGTTGAAAATCATCGAGATTGGATAAATATTTCACATAGCTCCCATACAATCGATTATTCCGATAAACGGATTTTGGGCTATAACTCCTGTAATTAAACACGTAGGAACGTGAAATTTTGTAAGTATTGCTATTTTTATATGTGAAATATCGATGTTAAAAATCATAGAGATGGGATAAATATTTCACATAGCTCCCATACAATCGATTATTCCGATAAACGGATTTTGGGCTATAACTCCTGTAATTAAACACGTAGGAACGTGAAATTTTGGACGTATTGCTATTTTTATAAGTGAAATATCGATGTTGAAAATCATTGAAATGGGATAAATATTTCACATAGCTCCCATACAATCGATTATTCCGATAAACGGATTTTGGGCTATAACTCCTGTAATTATATAGGTAGGAACGTGAAATTTTCGAAGTATCGCTATTTTTATATGCGAAATATCGATGTTGAAAATCATTGAGATGGCATAAATATTTCACATAGCTCCCATACAATCGATTATTCCGATAAACGGATTTTGGGCTATAACTCCTGTAATTATATAGGTAGGAACGTGAAATTTTGGAAGTATCGCTATTTTTATATGCGAAATATCGATGTTGAAAATCATTGAGATGGCATAAATATTTCACATAGCTCCCATACAATCGATTATTCCGATAAACGGATTTTGGGCTATAACTCCTGTAATTAAACACGAAGGAACTTGAAATTTTATAAGTGTTGCTATTTTTATATGTGAAATATCGATGCTGAAAATCATAGAGAGGGGATAAATATTTCACATAGCTCCCATACAATCGATTATTCCGATAAACGGATTTTGGGCTATAACTCCTGTAATTAAACACGTAGGAACGTGAAATTTTGTAAGTATTGCTATTTTTATATGTGAAATATCGATGTTGAAACTCATAGAGATGGGATAAATATTTCACATAGCTCCCATACAATCGATTATTCCGATAAACGGATTTTGGGCTATAACTCCTGTAATTAAACATGTAGGAACGTGAAATTTTGGACGTATTGCTATTTTTATAAGTGAAATATCGATGTTGAAAATCATCGAGATTGGATAAATATTTCACATAGCTCCCATACAATCGATTATTCCGATAAACGGATTTTGGGCTATAACTCCTGTAATTAAATACGTAGGAACGTGAAATTTTGGACGTATTGCTATTTTTATAAGTGAAATATCGATGTTAAAAATCATAGAGATGGGATAAATATTTCACATAGCTCCCATACAATCGATTATTCCGATAAACGGATTTTGGGCTATAACTCCTGTAATTAAACACGTAGGAACGTGAAATTTTGGACGTATTGCTATTTTATAAGTGAAATATCGATGTTGAAAATCATTGAAATGGGATAAATATTTCACATAGCTCCCATACAATCGATTATTCCGATAAACGGATTTTGGGCTATAACTCCTGTAATTATATAGGTAGGAACGTGAAATTTTGGAAGTATCGCTATTTTTATATGCGAAATATCGATGTTGAAAATCATTGAGATGGCATAAATATTTCACATAGCTCCCATACAATCGATTATTCCGATAAGCGGATTTTGGGCTATAAGTCCTGTAATTAACCACATAGGAACGCGAAATTTTGGAAGCATCGCTATTTTTATATGTAAAATATTGATGTTGAAAATCATTGAAATGGGATAAATATTTCACATAGCCCGCATACAATCGATTGTTCCGATAAACGGATTTTGGTAGATAACTCCTGTAATTATATCGGTAGGAACGTGAAATTTCGTAAATGTTGCTGTTTTAGAATGTGGAATGTCGATGTTAAAAATCAATGAGATTGGACCAATATAACACATCGTCCCCATATAATCGATAGCTCCGATAATTTCGGTATGAGCTAAAGTTAAATTCACACAGGCTGTACTGGGGATCAAACAGTGAAAATCGTGACGCTTATTCATGAAAGGTATTTAGCCTTCGGCACAGCCGAAGACAGCTTTCCTTACTTGTTTTTTTTTTTTGCTTTTGCGTCATAAGAAGACTGTAAAACTACACCTTCTCAGAGGAAGCATATATTAAGCAAAAATATGTTTAAACGTATATCAGGAATGGATATTTTTGGTTGTAATATTATTATATAATGATAACTTACCATGTAGAAAATCAATAAACAAAATTTAGTAAAAAAATGGGATCAAAAACACAAAAAAAGACGGAAATATTAATTTTTTTAATTTAATACTAAATAAGTTTTGAAAAAGTAACTAAAAAAGTAGTTTAACCTTCCTTTAAGAATCTGTATCTATCTTTGTTGTACATGAATATTTGCTTTTTTGACAATTTTTTAAAGAAAAAATGGGAATGGGCCAGCACGGTTTTATGCCTGGTAGATCTTCGTGTACGAATCTACTTTTAGTAACCCATGAGATAGTTAAGGCATTTAATTGTCAGTCTCAGCTTGATGTGATATACACTGATTTTTCCAAAGCCTTCGATAAGGTTGACCATGCAGTCCTTTTACATAAGTTAAAGATTTTCGGCATTACTGGTGAGCTATTGAAATTTTTCACTAGTTTTCTAACTGGAAGAAAACTAATTGTAAAATGGGATCTACCACGTCTCGCATCTGTGTCAATGCGTGGTCAGGTATTCCGCAAGGAACTCATAGCGGCCCTTTGTTGTTCCTACTTTTTATTAATGATCTCCCCTTTCACTTTAAATATGTGAATTGTCTAATGTTTGCTGACGATGTTAAACTCTTTTTAAAAGTTGATAGCATCTCTGATAGCGTGAAGTTGCAGCATGATCTAGCGTCTTTCGAAACGTGGTGTAGTTCAAATCACTTGTATTTAAACATCAACAAATGCTCTATAGTAACATATGCTAGGAAGCCAAATATAGTCCATTGCGACTATTATTTGAGTACCAATGTTCTAAATCGTCTCACAGATATGAAGGATTTGGGTGTGATATTTGACGCTAAGCTTACTTTCAGTAAACATATTGAAATATGCATTATATAATACTAACTTTGAAGGCGGTCCCCTGGCTTACATAAGCAGACGCAAGTTGCTTGGCTTACAATCTTTACATGACCGAAGAATTTGCGGTGCATTGCTATTCGTGTTTAACGTGACTAATGATAATATTGATTTTGATGACCTAAAGGCTTTGTTCAACATTTATTTACCTCCAAATCCTTTGCATTATTAGGTTTCATTAGAAGAAACACTAGGGACTTTAAAGACCCGAATACTCTTAAGTCATTATTTATTGCTCTTGTACGGAGTCGACTAGAATATTGTTCTTTGGTATGGAGTCCGTACTACGATCAATACTCCGCAAAAATTGAAAGAGTCCAGAGAGTCTTCACGAAATATGCATTATATAATACTAACTTTGAAGGCGGTCCCTTGCTTTACATAAGCAGACGCAAGTTGCTTGGCTTACAGTCTTTACGAAGAATTTGCGGTGCATTGCTATTCGTGTTTAACGTGACTAATGATAATATTGATTGTGATGACCTAAAGGCTTTGTTCAACATTTATTTACCTCCAAGAACGCTAAGATCTAATCGCATATTTGCAGATTCAACCAGCACGACTAACTACTCGTTGAATGAACCGATTAATAGATGTATCCGTCTTTGTAATAGCTATGCTAATGTAATTGATCTAAATTCGAGTCTCTATACATTTAAATTATGCTTGTTTACATTATTTAATTGATTTGTCTTTTATAAGAATGTGATAAACTGTCTAGTCTGTAAGATTTTTTAATCAGTAGACGGAAATAAATAAATAAATAAATAAAATGATGTTTTACAGCAATGGTTTGCCGTTTTTATACCAAATATAAGGTAAAGTCTGTAAAATCTAAACTAGCGATGATAGACATGTAGACTTTAATATAAAATTCTGAAGAAATTACAGTAATTTTTTTCACCTTTCACCATCAAAATAATTTTTGTTTTTGGCCCAGTCTAATATATATCTACATTAGACTGATTCAAAATTCCGCTTTTTTCGAAATGTTTAGGGGCTACTTCAAAATCTGTTAAATCATCATGAAACAACATGATCCTAAAAATTTTAGCGAAATCGGTGATGATTTAGAACGTGCTCAACGCGATTTTCGATTTTCACCAAATCATAAATAAAAAGATGATAAAAAAATTTTAAAGACAACCTTTATATGAATGCTGTCAAAAAGACTAAGCAAATTTGTCGTTAAACAAAGACATGGTTTCGGTGTTTTTGGTTTTGAAATTTTAGTCATACCAATTGTAATAAATTTTTGAGATTTGAAAATATAAAGGTGAAGTCTAATTAATAGGCTTTAAATGCTTTGTCGATAACCGAACTTCTATTTAGGCTCTCAAAAATTGTTTGCCTTAGTTTGGCAACGTGCACTCCACCTTTATATTTTCAAATCTCAAAAATTGATTACAATTGGTATGACTAAAATTTCAAAACCAAAAACACCGAAACCATGCCTTAGGTTAGGTTAGGTTCAAGTGGCTGCCGCAGAGGCACACCTAGGCCAGTATTAAAAGGCCCGTTGTGATACCACCAACACTAGGAAAGTCAGTTCCGGGACCCTGCCATATGGAAAATCCCGGTATTAACGGAATTTTCCACATAGCAGAATCCCGGGACTGACTTTCCTATACCGACACCGTTACTCCTCCTCGAACCATTTAGATGACTTGATGAAGGCCATCAGGTCCTTTATATCCAGTTCCGTGACCTGGCGTAGGCTGACCAGGAAGGGAACTCCCAAAAAGCGCTTTCTCGCGCCACTTAAACCCGGGCAGTTGCAGATGAGGTGCTCCACCGTTTCCTCCTCCTCATCATCCTTACAACTCCTACAGCATCGTCGGTAGGGCACACCAAGTCTTTCTGCGTGCCTACCAATGAGGCCGTGCCCAGTTAATACGCCTATTAATATGGAGATTTCTCTTCTCCTTAGGGCATAAATTTGTCTTGATCTTTTATGATCCCATTTCGGCCAGGTTTCTTTGGATAACCGGCATCCTGGAGATTGCAGCCATCTTTCGTTGGCTTGGCGGAGTGTGTACTCCTTCAGCATAAGCTTGCATGTGGCAAACGGCATACCTAAGCGCTCTTTATCGCGAAGAACCTGCTTAGTCGTGCCCTGCCTCGCAAGTTCGTCTGCCTTACAATTTCCCTCAATGTCCCTATGCCCCGGGACCCATGTGAGGTTAACGCGATTCTGTTGGGCCATCTCTTGTAGAGATCGACGACAGCTGAGCATCAGTTCAGCGTTGAACGAGTAAGAGCCAAGGGATTTGATGGCCGCCTGGCTGTCGCTGAATATAAAAATGTCCTGTCTGATAGTGTGTTGGCCTATCCAAGCCGCGGCGTCCATGATTGCTGAAACTTCAGCCTGGAAGACACTGCAGTGATCAGGTAGTCTGAAGGAGAGCTCAAGGTTCAGATCCTTTGAATAAACCCCTCCCCCAACTCTGCCGTCTAACTTCGAGCCATCAGTATAAATGGAAGTGCCGCCATGAGTGACGGGACTCCGATCCGTGCTCTCCCATTCTTCCCTGCTGGGAATGCTGATTTTAAAACCGCTATCTCCGACTGTTGTGGTCGCACAGCGATCTGTGCTCAGCGGAAGAAAGCTATAGGATCCCAAAATACAGGCGTGTCCAGTAGTGCTTGCGCCCCAGCCGGACGTTTCCCTTAGACGCAGAGCCGATGCTGCTGCTACTCGGTGCCCTTCCAGATCGAGTGGCAAAATGCCAAGAATGGCCTGGAGTGCTTCATTGGGCGTTGTTCTTAACGCACCGCTTATACAGATCATGCAAGATCTGTGTACTTTACCTAACAGATTAAGGTTTGTTGCCTTGCTCAGCGCAGGCCACCATACCACAACTCCATAGAGCATGATTGGTCGAATGATTGCAGTGTAGATCCATTTGCATATTTTGGGGCGGAGCCCCCATTTCTTTCCAATGGCTCTTTTGCACGTGTAGAGTGCAATACACGCTTTCTTCTGGCGCTGAAGAACATTCTCCTTCCAGGTTAGTTTCCTATACAGAACTGTGCCCAATAACTTGGCTTTGTCAACCTTTTCATACAGCGATTTTTCAATAACAGAAACTAGGCTGTGAAGCGCAGTTTCTGTAGTTTTCCCTTTGGTGTATGCATGCTGATAGCTACAGATCAGGTTGCTATCAATAGTAGAGGAGAGGTTGTCATTTATTATCCTCTCGAAGGTCTTGAGCACTAAGGATGAGAGACTGATCGGCCTATAGTCCTTGGATTCGTAATGAGACGCCTTCCCCGCCTTAGGAATAAACACTACCGTGGCACTTCTCCAGGAGCACGGAATGTAGCTAAGAGCCAGGCAGGCTGTAAAGAGAAATACCAGCCATTTGGCTGATGTCTCCAGCGTGTTTATGAGTTGTGCGGGAATAATCCCGTCTGGCCCGGCAGCCTTGAACCGCCCACCTAACCTTTTCCTCCGTGATGGGTATGTGTACAGCCAGGTTTGTTGTAGGTGCTAGGGGTTCCTCATGCAAGTTCCCTGGGAAGTGCGTATTCAAGAGCAGCTCTAGGGTTTCCCTCTCCGTGCTGGTCCAGGATCCGTCAGGTTTACGCAAATAGCTTGTGGCTGTTTGAGTTTTGGAGAGCACTCGTCTAAGTCTCGCTGTATCGTCGACATTTTCGACCCCAGTGCAGAAATTTCTCCACGATACTCTCTTCGCCTGCCTCAGAGCTTTTTTGTAGGCCCTGAGTTTAACTTTATATTCTATTCGAGCCATTGAGTCTCCGTGCCAAGGCTCTTGGCCTTATTAAATTGTGTCTTACATGATTTACGGAGCGAGTCCAGGTCGTAGGACCACCAATGCGGCCTATGTTTACCGCGTGGTTTTGGCACTGGGCAAGCCTGCTCTAGGGCATTCGAGAGCGCTGTTGTAAAGGTCTTTACCAGATCCTCCAACTCCCGTACTGATGAGGGGACTTGTGGGGGCAGTGGTGGCAAGTCCCTAGATAGTATTTCATTGTGTAGCTGCCAGTTAGTGTTACGTGGGTTGCGTTTCATAACCGGCTGCTCAACAGAAAAGTCTAGAACTAATTCTACGTACCGGTTGTCGGAGAATGAGTGTTCATCGAGAACGCGCCATTTTCTGACCCACTCATAAGCGCCTTCGCTGCAAATAGTGAGATCTATGACCTCCCTACGGGTTTTAGTAATAAACGTAGGTTCGTTACCCACGTTGGAAACTACCAGGTTAGTTGTTAACAAATAATCAAACAACGACTCTCCTCTAACATTGATATCGGAGCTTCCCCACTTGACGTGATGAGCATTGGCGTCAGTTCCGATAATAAGATGACCCATGGAAAAATTTTCCACCAGGTCTTTTACCTCCCTCTGTGGCGGAGGTTCTTCGGCGTCGTAGGGCATATAGACTGACGCTATCGTCAGACTGGTACCGTCGACTGTTAAACTGGCAGCTGTAACGTCACCATTGCTATAGTTGGGCAAGAGAAAGGGATTCAGCTCAGACTTAACCAAAATACAGGCTCTAACCCTGCCACCCTCGCTGGCTCGGATAAGCTTAAAACCCTTAGTCCCCAAACCGCAAATCCTTGAGCTGTTGACCCATGTCGCCTTTAGAGAGACGACTGATTAAAGCAGCCGAGGCTGCTTTAGATTTGTGCAGGTTTATCTGAATCACCACCAACATGAGAGCGCTCAGACTTCCCTGCCACCGCCGTATCGTCGAGTTCCACCTCGTCTGGAGGCTTATCTTTCAACGACGATTTGTTCAGACCACGATTTGGCGTGGCCGGGAGCCTACTAACTGCGGCAGTATCGATATTGCTGCGCTCAAGACTAGCTGCTATCACTGTAACGTTGAGGCCTTCCCCGTCCAGCAGGCTGTCTCCCATCTCCGAGCTGTTCACTGCTCCTTCGACATTTTACGTGGCAGAAACCATACTTTCCGAGTCGGAAATCTCCGACTCCTCTACCGGCACTGCGATGTCCGAGTCCTCCGGTGCAACCGAAATAGCAGCGCGCTGTGCATCGCCGCGGTAGACGTGGATCACGATCTGACCCATGCCGTAGTGCACTCGCCCATTGCACCGTTTAAGGGGCTCGAGTGCTTCCTTAGTCAAGGTGAAGACCACTTGCCTGTCAGGCCCTACCGCATCCTCGACCAGATTGACACCCCAGCCCTGCGTCGGGAGAGACGGGTTCATGATCCTCAGCATCCTGAGAATTCTGTCAGGTTCAGCAGGGATAGCAGGAATCCACGCTCTTGCCCTTGGCCGAGCCGGGATGTTCTTCCAGTCGACAACCTCGATTCTTGCCCCTTGGTAGATCTCACCCAGTCTTGCAGCTGTTGCCTTGTACAGTGCAACAGTTTTTGCATCCTCGCAAGCGAATACCTTGATTCGGCCCTGGTGCCATCCCGCATCAGAATCCATCGGCGTGGCACCCGGAGACTCATCCATAATGTCGAGAAGGGCATTACCGATAGCGTTCCGGACGTACCGCCACTGGTCCCTAGGGATGGCCCAGCTTTCGTTACCTCAGTCAATGACACCTATGAGAATCCTATCCTTAGTTACTTCAGCAAAGCTGAGTTTACCCACTACGGGGGCGTGTTGCTGCCGCTTCGGGTGAGGTTTTAAATCCACGTCCGATCTCTGGCGTTTGAAAGGATTTCCACTAACCTTCTTTGGCGCGTAATCGCTTTGGAAGTTCGGTAAGATAGCTTCAGCCATCTCCACCGTCTTTCTAGCATTCGGCGATAGCGTCTCTTGTGAAATACCCTCGTATTTCTTCAGGATCCTCGCGGCCGCTCTTTTGTCCAAGTACTCAGAGCGACTGGGAGATGTCTTTTGGGGTAAATTTCGACCCGTAGTTGCCATAGCGGTCGTTCCCTTATTTGGATCTCTCGGGCCAGGTCGTGAGACCACTGCCACAGACGTTAAAGACTATGTTTCGGTACCGGCACTTACTAGGGCTTTAGCATTAGCCGTTGTTGGCTTCACTGTGTTTGTACCGGTACTTACTTTGGGGATTGCCCCCTTGTTATCCAGAGCTAATCGACCCGTAGTTGCCATCGCTGTCGATCTCTCGGCTGATAAAGAAATGGAGTTTGTCCTCCGACGTTGCGTTCTCCTTTGCGCCAGCATTTTCCTCCTCTGTTGTGCAGCATACATTGTTGTATCTTTAGTTTTAGGGTTTTTGTTACTATTCAATTCTATCATCTTGTTCGTACGACCCCTCGCCGGGCAAGGCCAGTTTAGGGTCAAGGGAAGAGTAAGGGGAATGTGTCGTCCGCCGCGGCAGAGCCCCATACCGCGGTAAGGCCATAGTTACTCTCCGAGGCGGCCCGGTATCAGAGAGGCTCCGTTCGATTACAGCCACGATTTGCCTCCCGGCTGCAAACGTCCAATGGGCTCGTGGTCGGACAACACCCTGGATTGGGAGGGGGAAGATCTTAGTCGTCGCGCCAGAGATGCTTGGCTTCTCTCGTGATGTAGTACCAGTGGCGCTATGATAACAAGGGCAGCGTAGCCCTGTGGCCCTCGTACCGCGGCAAGGTGTCCACCCTTCACGAGGGAAACCATGCCTTTGTTTAACGACAAATTTGCTGAGGCTTTTTGACAGCATTCATATAAAGGCTGTCTTTAAAATTTTTTATCATCTTTTTATTATTTTATTTTTAGTTTTGGTGATTCCTATCGGAAATTTGATTTTTAAATATGGTACTGTCGCGGTTCCTTTAACTAAATGCTAAGTTTCAAGTTCCTACATTACCAGAAAGTTAGTCAAAAGTCGATCGATTCAAAATAGTTTTGGAAATATCTTGATATGAGCGCTAACTACCGGAATTTTTTGCATTGTCATCGGGTTCTGACAAATGTGACAATTTTCAAGTCTCTAGCTTAGGGGTCGTGCATATATGACGTCACGCTCTTTGAGGGGGGGAGGGGGTCTGCGATTTGTGACGAATTGTGACATGGGGGGAGGGGGGGAGTAGCACTTACGTGATGTCACGTTATTTTTTGCATGTTTTCTGGCGTGCAACGTCAATGAACGTTTTCAAATTTGGCACGTTTTTATTCTTTCGATTGGCAAATATTATTTAATAATTAATATAAACATTCTAAATATGTATCAGATTTTATGTCAAATAAATATTGAATTTATATTTATTAAGGGTGTGATGTGACATTCGAGGGGGAGGAGGGGTCTGGAGTTTGTGACTGGGTGTGACATGGGGGGAGGGGGGGTCAAAAACTACCAAAAATCGCGTGACGTCATATATGCACGACCCCTTAGCGGGAATTTACTCAAAAATCTATCGCAAGATTCCCCCTATGTTTTAGAGATTTTCAATTATATCGAAAAGCACGCCACCTTTTGGAATTCTGGGGGGTCACTCTGTATTGCGATTCGAAATTCAATGCGACAATTTTCATTGCATACTTCAAGTGAAGGCTTGTCCTATGCTTTTACCCATACCATTTCTTTTAATTTGGCGGCGCCTAACTGTATGCTATATATTTGTATTCCTTTTATGTGTATTGAAATATGTGTGCATATGCAAAATCACGTCCGTATAAACATAATTTTATTAGTTTAATTGAAGTTTTCTTGCAAATTTTTGGTAATTATTTTGTAAATTTAAAAGTTAAACAAAATATTTTTCAAAAAAAAAATTTTTTTTTTTATAAATTTTGCGAAATAAACGCCAAAATAAACATGTTTTTCGATAAGAAAGATAAGTATACTAATAGCTCTACAATAATTTACAAGAATATGTTTAAAAATTTAATTTTATTCAAAATTGTTTAGCGCTGCGATAGCGGTTCGACTGCGTTTTGTTGTAGAAAGAAAAAATCTGAATGTACGAAGCAATTGACATTTCACTTTCGCGATACAGAGTGTACTCCCAGTGAGATTTATTAGAAAGGATCGAGATCGAACGGCTTTGAAACCTAAACTAATGGTCGTTTCAGGCAGAAATTCTGCGATTTCATTCTCCCTACTTGGTTAATGTGTTATGTTAACTAAAATACCACTATCCTTCTTTTGGTAAATATATATATTGCATAGTAGACTAGGATGGAACTTTATTTTATGACTTTGACTTGACAAAATAAGAATAAGTGAAACGTACGAATAGTAATAAAATTACTCTAATAATTTCTAAAAAGCGCTCGCTTAATAAAAATTGGATAATGCCTAAAACATCAGAGAGAGAGGGGAGGCGATAGATGCTTCAATCCACATAGGCTGAATCCGCATCCAAAAACAAAGATTCAGTCGTATTTTTTTAACAAAACAATTAGAAAACCAAATTTTCGGATGGTCCAACTTTGAACTTCGAAAGCCCGTAACTTAGTTTTAGAGACCAACTTCGAAATAAGGGGAACGCCATCTTTTTACTTATATCTTAATCTCTTCAAAATAGTTCATTTGGTTCAATACCCAGCCCAGCCGGCCGCTGTACAATGTAAATATTTTATTAACGTTATGTATGGATCATTCAGCTATAGCTAAATTTCCTCTTTCGGAATTTGATACTGAGGTCAAAACGTGTCTTTTGTAGCATTGCTCGACAATCTTCCATGAAAGCTTTTCAGGGTACCCTATGGTAAAAGAAAATATGTCCCACAAAAAGAAACGGTTTCGGTTTCTTTCTTTTTCAGATCAAAATAACTGTTAATATTTCGGTTTCAGTTTTGAAAAATGAATCGGTTTTAATCGGTTACAGTTACGGTTTCGGTTTCAGTCCTTGGTTAACACAAAACACAGTTACTTATTACGATCAAATTTAAATTAGTCTGGTGGCGTACGAGATTTATAATTGCTTCTTTTTTCAATGTTAGTTGTAATTTTTATACCTTTCATGAACATGAAATGGTATTATAACTTTGGTCCGATGTTTGTAAGTATGAGAAGAAGAAGAGATAGACCCACTAATAAGTATACCGTTATGATTAGGACGATGATCTGATTCCAATTAGCCATGTCCGTCTGTCCGCCCGTCTGTCAATTTTAGAGATATCTCGATGAAATTTGGTATGGCGTTATTTTATATGAGAATAATCATTTGTCGGAACCAGTAAGATCGGACCAAAACTACTCAACGATAAACGGATTTTGGGCTATAACTCCTGTAATTAAACACGTAGGAACGTGAAATTTTGGACCTATTGCTATTTTTATATGTGGAATGTCGATGTTGAAAATCATCGAGATGGGATAAATATTTCACATAGCTCCCATACAATCGATTGTTCCGATAAACGGATTTTGGGCTATAACTCCTGTAATTAAACACGTAGGAACATGAAATTTTAGACGTATTGCTATTTTTATATCTGAAATATTGATGTTGGAAATCATCGAAATGGGATAAATATTTCACATAGCCCCCTACAATCGATTGTTCCAATAAACGGATTTTGGTAGATAACTCCTGTAGTTATATAGGTAGGAACGTGAAATTTCGTAACTATTGCAATTTTAGAATGTGGAATGTCGGTGTCAAAAATCAATGAGATTGGACCAATATAACATATCTCCCCCATATAATCGATAGTTCCGATAATTTCGGTATGAGCTTAAGTTAAATTCACACAGGCTGTACTGGGGATCAAACAGTGAAAATCGTGACGCTTATTCATGAAAGGTATTTAGCCTTCGGCACAGCCGAAGACAGCTTTCCTTACTTGTTTTTATTGTATTTGTTTTTGCCAGGACAAGGTTCTTATGAAAGCGAAAGTTAAAAAATTTTGTTGAATTATAAAATATTGACCAAAATTTGGACCATGGCTATCAACTTAAAGGTGTTGGTGGGAGTTTTCACAAGGAGCAGTTTTTCAGGTTCATCTGTTTCCAAAATATGGACGATTAGGTGGACCAGCCTGACCCATGATCATATAATATAGCTATCAAATTTAAGGTTGAGGGGGGTTTTCACAAGGAGTGGTTTTTAGGTCAACCCGTTTTCAAGATTTTGACCATTAGGGATAGGTATAGGGATAGGGATAGGCATAGGGATAGGGATAGGGATCTATCGATGGAGATAGGGATTGGGATTGGGATAAGGATGTGGGACACCGTCTGCCGGGTCTACTAGTTAATAATAAAAGTGTGTTACATTTCGATAGCAAGAAAAGAAGGTTCTGAATGTTCTTAATTATACCTTCAAATAGAAAAGAAGGTCTTAAATGTTCTTAATTATACCATACAAATTTAAAACTCTTTTATTATTAATAAAATTGGGAATGTGATATAGACTGAAAGATTTAATAATTTAGGTGTAAAGTTTTAATGTTAACAATATATAATTATGTACGATATGGAATTATTTTGTCGCAGACGAGAAGCCAAATTATCGTTAAAGGTTACAATGAACTTATAAAGTGTTATATTTCTTTACAGTCAATTTATTGTTTACTTTTTAGTTAATTTTATTAACCAATAATTAAAACTTATTTTTAAAAAAGTTTTTTTCTTTATTTTATTTTATACTTTTAAGTTGTGAGTCTGTGAACATTTTCTAAGATTGTTATCGGATATTATATGTCAGGTTTTAAAAAATCACTTTTTTTCTTTCCTTATCTCACTTTATTCATTCAAAATCAGCATTGCAAATTGTTTACGCATATTTCGGCGACCACAGACTTAAGCTGATATTTCTTATTTTCGCTTACAAATTCCATAGACTTAAAATGTATTAGGCCGTGTGCCAAACGTTTGAAAATCGTATATTTTGACAGAGCGATGGTAAATTCTAACAGTTATCGTGGTGAATATGAACGTTCAAATTTTGACAACCGTAAATGTGAGCACAGAGATGCATTTCCTATTGACAATAAAATTATTTCACAAGAGTTTATGCAATATTCATAAAGGCCGAAAACTACGTAAATTGAAAATTTATTCACAAAATATTTGATTTTGCACGCGTTTTTTCCATACGTCAAAATTTACCTTTTCGTTTGGCACAGAAAAATGGAAAATATTTTTACACCATAGGAAGTTTGTTCACCTCATTTTACTCTGCCGAAAAAAAAATACCGATTGACACACAGCCTTAGAGAAAATTTGCGACATCTGCGTGTGTTAAGTTATAAACTTTAACAATGACAGCGCCTAAATGTGAGCACCAGTTTTCCAACCTATTTAGGATAAGTGAAACTGTGCTACTTATTGACGAAAAAGTGAAACTGTGCTATTAGGTCCGTTCTTTTGCTGCAATTTATGCATAATTAAGCCCAAGCAGCGTTTTTTTATATATAATTGCCCTACATTTAAAAAAAAAAAAATTAACTCCGTTTTTTGGAATTAACTTGAACGTAATCTTCATTATATATTCCCAAAAATGAAGACGATTTGATCAGATTTAAGAAATTTGCGCTGGCAGATAAATAAACAACAACAGCAAGAAACACAAGGAAATTAAGGGTAGCTAAATGATAGATGTCGCGCTGGTTTGTAAAATGCGACTATCGACAGCTAGATGTCGCCAAGGTAGGTAAAAATATGGTGCAATAAAAACCAAAGCAGTAATCCTCAATGCTGTTAATCTTCAATTTTGTGAGGGTAAAATTTGGATTGATTTAAGAAGGGCTAGGTGAAATTTTGACAACCATAAATGTTAGCGCAGAGATGCATTTCCTATTCTCAATCATATTACTTCACAAGAATTTATGCGCACACGCGTTATTTAACACTTAAATATAAGAGAACACCAAAATAAAGCAATATAAATGCTGAAAACCACGTAAATTGAAAATTGATGCACAGAATATTTGCTTTTGCACTTGCTTTTTCCATACGTCAAAATTTACCTTTAAAATAATAAAATTATTTTCAAGCCTCTTTGACCATAGGAAATTTGTTCACCTCATTTTACAGCGACATCAATCATGTACTAACGGCAACAGAGAACATAGAAAATATATTCATACGAGAAAAATATTTTTTATGTTCTATGGCGGCAATACAGCCGCGTTGTAAGTAAAGTTACTTTTTTAATATGGCAATAACTTAATATAGAACAATAAATGGGATTTTTGAAATTAAGCTAATTTTTTGATTTTTTTTTCGTATAATGCATTGTTAGCGAAGGCTGAACGATGATAAAAATTGCAAACCCCATCTCAGCTGCCACCTATCGGAATTATTATTTTTTGTTATTTTGCGTGGAGGCAGAAAACTAAACGATGATGAAAATTTCAGGATCCTACCTCAACGGGAAGGTCGTTGAAGAACGAATTAAACGACACCGAAAACCGACCTTCGCATTTCTTAAATAGAGCAACGCTTGCGCCACCTAGCGGGCCCAATTTTTTCAAACCTTTGGAACTTAATTAACACGCACGTAAAATATCAGCCAAATCGGTCCATAATAGCGATTTTGAGTTTTTATTACCGCTATCTCAGCCCCACCTAGCGGAATTGTTTTTATGGAAATATATATTTCCATGGTAGTAATACATGTTTCGAATATCAGCCAAATCGGACCATAAATGCGATTTTTGAAAATATAGCGACCCTATCGGAATTTCATTATATTGCATTGTCAGCGGGGTTATACATGGGTGCAGAATTTCAGGTCAATCGGACACCGGGAAGTGTATCAAATTTAACTTGCAAGATTCCATTACAGACAACAGAGCGATGGTAAATTCTTACAGTTCTAATCTAATCTTGGCTTGCGTCATTTATTGAAGGTTAACCGCCTAGGCGATTTTGGCCGTTTCGTATCAAGGCACGCCAGTCAACTATGGTGAGGTCTGCGTAAAGCTCGTACAGCTCATCGTTAAATTTCCTTCAATACTCGCCGTTGGCATCACGGGAAGGACCATAAATCTTCCGGAGAACTATTCTCTCAAATACTCCAAGGGCCATTTCATCTTCTCTTGACACTGACCATTATTCTGAGCCAGTGGCGCAGCCAGGGGGTGGTTTTGGCGATTTAAACCACCCCTGAGATATAAAACTGTATATGTGAAAACTAGTTTTCATGACATGTTTGCAAAAATTTCGATTGCATGAAAATCGAAATACGTCAATTCCTTAACAGGGGCCTAAGCTTTACATCCATATTGACGCAATCCATGGCTGTTACATCCATACATCTAAGATACAGGGTCATAAGTGTGCAAAGGTACGAAAAACCGATTTTGACCCCTAACTCAAGATTTTTAGGGTGTCCGGCAAATTTCTTGTACGCAGTTCTTCTTATCTCATTGAGATCTAACAGAAAATGCTATCTCGTCTCAGGTATTTTTTTTCGTGTGCGCAGTGTAATAGGTTAGAGCAGAGCAGAGCAGGGCAGCTGTCAAAATAGAAATCGAGCAACTCAGAGCAGAAATGCCATGAAACACTTGAATCTCGATAGTTTCTTTTTATTTGCTTTTTTGTTTAAATCTTCAAAATTAATGCAAATTCACGTATACAAAAACATTGATTTTCTTGCAAGCTAATTTCTTTGAAATTTTCAAAAATTTATTTTTTCCTGACTGACAATTGCTTCTCTGCTCTAACTTACTCCATAAAAAAAGCTAGAGCAGAAATTTGTGATCTGGATTACTCTAGTTTTGTTTTGAGCGTACTCATGAAACAAAAGATAGAGCAACCTAGAGCAAGAAAAGTGTTCGTTAAACACAATTTTGTGAAATATCTCAATCTGGCGTAAGCAAGAGCAACCCAATAAACAAACCTATAGAGTAACATTTATTGGCAGCTATCTATGTATGTATGTATATTAGACTGGGCCAAAAATACCAAATTTGGTTTTTTTTCAAAATTTATATTGATTTTCTTTTTAAGAAAGGTGAAAAAATTACTGTAATTTTTCAGATTTTTATATTAAAGTCTAGAGGTCTATCATCGCTAGTTTAGATTTTACAGACTTAACCTCCAATTTGGTATAAAAACGACAAATCATTGTTGAAAAAACACCTGAGCATATTTTTGTAGGAAAAAGCTACAAAAGCTACCTAGACTGAAATTTTCTCAGAATTCCCGATTTTGGTTTGAAAATTTGCGAAACATGAAAAAGTCAACATCGAATAAAGCTAAATACATATTCTTAAGGGAAATTGGATGCTGAATCCGAATTCGATATCAGAATTTAACAACGGGCCCGAGGTTCGGCCCTAACCGTGTAAAAAAGTCCAATATTATTTTGTGAAGGTTAGTGATTTAATTTAAAAATCTGAAAAAATTACAGTAATTTTTTTTCACCTTTTTAAAAAAGAAAATCAATATAATTATCTTTTTTAAATGCTTTCTTTACGCTATTCCTGACTGGAGTAAATAGTTGTGCTAGGAAAATATTAAAGAAAAAAAATTAAAAACCACCCCAAACATTTCCTTCTGGCTGCGCCCCTGTTCTGAGCCGTACATCACGACTGGTATGATGAGGGACTTATATAGCGTGATATTTGTTTGTCGAGAGAGGATTTTACTTCTCAATTGCCTACTTAGTCCAAAGTAACACTTGTTGGCAAGAGTGATTCTCCGTTGGATTTCTAGACTGATATTGTTTTCGGTGTTAATGCTGGTTCCCAAATAGACGAAGTCCCTCACCGTTTAAAATTTGTAGCTATCAACGGTGACTTGGCTGCCAAGGCGCAGTTTCGCCGATTCTTTCTTTGATGACAGCAGATACTTCGCCTTGTCCTCGTTGAACGCAAGACCCACTTTTTTCGCTTACTTATCCAGTCCAGAGAAGGCAGCGCTTACGACGCGGTTGTTAAAGCCAATGATATCAATATCATCTGCATACGCCAGCAATTGCACGCTGTTATAGAAGATTGTACCATTGCGGGTTAGCTCTGCTGCTCTGACAGTTATCGTGGTAAATATAAATGTAAAATTTTGTCAACCAATAATTTGAGGCCGGAGATGCATGTGCTGTTGACATTCGCATTATTTCACATAAATGTATGTTCACACGCGTTCTTAAACACTAAAATACAGTAAACCCCGTTTAAGTACTCACCCGCTTAAGTGTCTAACCCTCATAAGTAACCAAAATTCTTGGGCACTCTGCTTTTTGTAAGAAATGGGAAGAAAATTCGCTCTTAAGTAACTCCCCGCTTTAGAACCCAACCCGCTTAAGGGACTCAATTTTTCGTGCGCTTATATCCATTTCTTATATAATTTTCCTCTTTAAGTACCTACCTGGTATATTTTGGAGCTCAATGAAAGCCCTATAAAATCGATATTTGATTTGATTTACACCACTAATTTATCGAGAATCGCTAGTTGTGAAAGTTAAAAGAGAAAAATACCTGGCAATGGTAGAAAAATCACAAGTTCACATAGGTGCATATATATGTAATCATGTAACTACATATCATTTTTCATATGGTCCCTTAAGTATCCGAATAAAGGTACACTGAAAATAAAATTTCGTAAAAAAGCTACGAAAAAATTTCGTAGTCTTAATTTTCGTATATTGTACGAAATTTCGTTCATAATACGAATGAAAATTTTACAAATGCACTAGATTTTACGAAACCTTTCTTAAAATATACGAAATGACTTTCGTAAGGAATATTTTTAGTATAATGTACGAAGTCGTGCGTACTATTTACGAAGCAATGTAGTAAACTATGATACAAATCTTTTTACGAATCATTTTGTATAATGTACGAATTATTTTCGTAAAATATACTAAATTGCTGCTACACTAGATTTTACGAAACTTTCGTAAAATATACGAAATGACTTTCGTAGGGAATGTTACGAATTCGTGCGTACTATTTACGAAGTAATTTAGTAAACTATGAAAAAAAAACCTTGTACGAATCATTTCGTATAATATACAAAATACTTTCGTACATTGTACTAATTCAACAAAGTCCTTTTTACTATTCGTACAATGTACGAAAATTTTCGTAAAATATACTAAATTGCCGCCATTTTTTCATACGCGTGTTATTGCGAAAGTCTATTCAAAGAAACAAGTTGCAAAAAGATTAATTTCTAAAAAGAGTGCGCTGTAAGTGTGTTTTGCTAAACGTTTGGTTAAAATCTTGCAATTGCTAGTTTTGTGTGCATTCTTGGAATGAATTGCTTTATTTGCAGTGTTAATATGGACTCGCTCCATAACATGTCCAAGCATTTTCGCCTTGTACACAACATGAATCAAAGAGATTCGTATAAGTGTACTTATGGTGGAAATTGCAATAAAGTTTTTAGCTTTTTGAACTGCTTTGTACTTCATATGAAAGAGGCGCACAACTTTGACAAGAGTGCGGAGCAGGGATTAAGGGTGAACACAGAATAAACTATTTTTAACTATGCAACCCCAGATGCCTCTGGAAACTCTTCCATGCATTTTAATACCTTAACATCACTCAAAAAATTTTTTGTCCTAAAGTTAAGGAAGCTTTTACTTGGCATACAAGTTAGGAAATTTTCCTATTTTGTAGGAAAAACCTAAGGTTTTAACGAAATTCGTTCTTAAAATGTACGAAAAAAAGCACTTCAGACAAGTAAAAATATTTCCTTGACCTGATATTTAATGCCATTTTACTAATTTTGCGGCGATTTTAAGTAACAATTTGCCTGAAATTAGAAATGAGTATATATTTTACTTAAATTTAAGACAAGTTACTCAAAGCAAAGAGTCGATATGAGTCCATATTTTACTTAAATTTAAGACAAGTTCCTCAAAATAAGGAAATAAAAAGCAAATCTCTTAACGGAGTAAGTACATACGTATTTATGTACCTATTTAAGTGCAAACATATCAACATACATACAAACAATCGGCTGGAGTATTTCACAAAGCCCCGTTATGTTTTGTTCTCTTTGTCAAAATACAAAAATTTCGCCAGTTTTAAGTTGGAAGTTGTTAGTGCTGGTGTAATGCGCAATGAGTGACGCCGATTTTTTAGACTTGCTATTTTCTTTAAAAGGTGAACAATTTTTTGACTTATTCAAAGGTGAGCCAAAAGTGTAAAAGTGAAATAAGTGTAATAAATAAATAATTTAATTCTTCTTTGCGTGAGTGTACCTAATTCATACGAGTAAAGTGATTTGTTTATTCGATGCCATGTAGGTATATAATACTTGTATATTGCTATATAGTGTTAGTAAACTGTAGCAGCGTGTTGAAAAAATTGTCGCAAAGGGTACCTTTACGCAAATTGCAATATACAAATATGTTCGTTGCATGTAATTACAGTAGGGGGATTCGCTTAGTCGTGCAAACGGTGCACGGATTGCATGGATTGTAAATTTACAACAACAAAATACACGTAAAAAATTATATACAATCCGTACAATTTATACAATACCCAAACCTATGTATGGAGAATCCCCCTAGTGTTTCAGTTTAAATCGGGCATTCAAATTTGTTTGCTAATACTTACAAATGGGGAGCTCCAAACCCAAATGCAACAAGTGTTCACTGAATTAGTGCACACATATTGCGCTTTGGTTTGAAGGCCCTCAAATGTTTTTTTTTTTTTCTAAATAAAAAAAACCCTATAATTGATGTGTGATATCTTTTTTTTTCTAGAGCACAACATAACGTTAGAAGCTTTGAACTATATGAAAAGTAGCCATTTAAGCGAGATAGTACCAAAATCTCTGTTTGGCAACAGAATAATTTTCGAACATAATTTGCTTCTTTGGCAAAAATCACAAGGCTATGACAACGAGTGCCACAGTGGGTCAACACAATCTGTCAGCAAAGGGTTATGCGATGCCGTTGATGACGTAAATGAGGTAATTGTTGAATAGCAACCACAAAATTCTTTTAATTAAATATCATTTATTTAATAGATTTCAATTTTAGACGTCTTAAAATCCAGTTCTAGTGGGGTAGCACTACTGAAGTCATACGAAAGATATAAAAAACTTTCAGAACCACAGAGAAAAATTATAACTTCTGCCATTTGCACTTATATTATCGGTAATAAAATATCAGCTAAGCCGAAATTATTCGAAGATATTTCTAAAAAACTTGTTGAGATTTTTCCTACGGAAACGAAGGTAGAGTTTTAGTTACAAAACGAAATCAAATTTTATAAAATAAACGGTTTGTTTCAGGATACCTACTTTTTACACAGACCGGGAAGAAAGCCCGGAGGTTACCTATATGCGAAATACCATAATGTATTATATCGGTTGCGCAAAGACAGTTTTAAGGAGAATGTAGAACCCCGAAATAATTCACAAACACTCATCCAAACTACTGCTGAATTTGAAGAAAATAAACTTTGGCTTTTATACAATATTTCCCCCTACGAAGAGGTTGTGCAAAGATGGCAATATTGCTTTGTCGGCAGAACCCAATTTTTCAAATCTGCTGTCTCTACATATGATATTTTGGCTGAATGGCCGATTTTAAAACAGAGTTTTGGCTACTGCTTGGTAAATATTCTTATTTTAAAAATAATGATATATTTTTATAAAAACTTTTTGCAGATTGATACTGATTTTGCGAGCATTTATGAGCAGAAGCAAAACCTTTTACTAGAAAATTGGGAAGCATTTGCTGAGAAAGTGACTCCCATATTAAAACGCACAATCAAAGATTCTTTCACCTTGGCTATTCTCCATAAACTAGACTCAGAAAATTTAGAAAAAGGTTAAACATTGATTGTAAATTTGTCTAATATGTATAGTTATAAATGTTCATAATCTTTCTTTTTTTAGATATCCGTGATATTATCATTTGCCTTAGTCTACCAGCTTTCCTAAAGCCGAAAACCCGAAACTGTAAGAAGAAAACTACAATATCTAACTCTCGGGACTCTTTTATATGTTACGCAACAAGTCGACAGGAGTTACAGCAAAAAATCAACGCGATCACTGATGAAGTTTATGGTCAGAATATAAAACTACAGCCGTTTTTGTGTGCGGTCGGTGATGGTATCATCGACTTGAAAGAATTTTTCGTTTATTTTGCAGGCATATATTATAAGTTAAGTAATATTGTCAAGAGCATTGACATATGCTTCAAAATATTTCAAGTGTTGGATTTAAAATATCCACAAAATTGTGAACAGATTTGGAATTTTGTGGACCAATTCTTTTTTAAAATTTCTAATACTAAAGATAGTTTTATATCTACAATAATTAATGATTTACAATGATTTGCTTTGTATGTAAAAAAAATTGTTTAACTTGCGAACATTTGTTTGTTCATTTGAAATACTATCACCAGAAAAAACCAATTGATATTTTTGAATGTGGATTCATTAGTTGTCACCAAATTTTTACAGATTTTAGGTCATTTCGCCGACATATGCGCAATACTAATCACAAATTTGAGTATAATGAAACATTAAAAAAGAATTGCTCTCCAAATATACAATTGCCAGAAAATTGCATTTCTCCATGTAAAAAGCCTAAGTTAAATCAAATGACTCACGAAACAGCAGATAAAGAAAAAGTGCCTCAGAATTTTGATTTGCAACCATTATATGAAAATTCTCTTAAATTTACAATGAAGAAATATGCGACCAACTTTTATCCCCGAAAAGAAGTATGCAATCTACAGCAAGATATTTGTACATTGATAACTAAACCAATTTATGAACACTTGGAAATCATTTGCTCACAACTAGATAATAAAGAAAGTTCATTTAAGCAAAGTCTTGATAAAATCAAACATTTTTGCGAAAATCCTTTTGACCAAATAGGTTCCGAATATAAGTTTGTAAAAAAAATTACTTCTCTTGAATTATTTGAAACACCAAAAGTTTTTGAAATTGACAAGTCAATTACATATGATTTACCTAAAAATTATAAATGCTTAATTGAATCAGCATCAAAAGGTGTCTTATTTCCTATACAATTTCAAATGAAGAAATTTTTCGAGTTGCCAAACGTGTTAAAAAAATTTGATGAAGAAATGTTCAAATTAACTCAATCAAGCTCGTTGAAAAACTTTTTGAACGGAAGGCTTTGGAAAAACAGGCGAAGACATAGTGAAAAAAATTGCATACCTTTTTTTTTATACTTTGATGATATTGAGCTAAACAATGCTTTAGGTACTCACACATCACCAATATTGGCAGTTTATTATTCATTTCCAACAGCTCCTGTTTCTTTAAAGCATAAATTAAATTCAATTTTCCCTGCTGCACTTTTTAAATCTGTAGACGTAAAAACATACGGTAATAGTAAATGTTTCTATAAGTTAATTGAAATTTGCAATGATTTGGAGACAAACGGCTTAGAAATAAATGTAAATAATACTAAAAGAAGAGTTTACTTTTCCTTGGGACTAGTCCTGGGAGATAACCTAGCTTTGAACAATATATTAGGATTTTCTCGGTCATTTTCCGCGAACTACTTTTGCAGATTTTGCAAAGCACATAAAAGCGAGACAAAAACTCAGTTTGAAGAAAATCCTTTTGTATTGCGCACGAAGAATAATTACGATGAGGACACTATCATATTAGATGTTCAGAAAACCGGAATAAGTGAGGAATCTGTTTTTAATAATATCAATGGTTTTCATGTAATTAATAATTATTCAGTAGATATCCTTCATGATATATTTGAAGGAATACTGAAATACGACTTTAGTCATATACTTTTGTACTTTTTAAAAAAAAAATACTTCACTTTAAATCTTTTAAACATCAGAAAACAAAATTTTGAATACGACAAATCTGAAATGGGCAATTCCTCACCTCCTATTTCCTTGCAAAATTTGAAAAATTTCAATTTAAAAATGTCAGGCAGGGAAATGCTGACATTTTCACACTTTTTTCCGCTTCTAATTGGAGATAAAGTACCTGAAAATGACAAGGTGTGGCTTTTTATGCTTAATTTGTTAGAGTTATTAAACATAATTCTATTACCTGAATGTACTAGTCTCGACTTATTATCGATTAAAGAAATGATAAGCATTCACAACGAACAATATTGTGAGCTTTTTAATGATACGTTAAAGCCAAAACACCATTTACTTTTACACTATTGTAGGATTATCGAAGAATCGGGACCTTTGAAAAACTTGTGGACTTTTTTATTTGAAGCCAAGCATAGGCAGTTAAAAACTTATGCAAAAAATACATGTTCTCGAAAAAATATTATATTATCACTAGGATATAAGTTATCTCTAAATTTTTCATATTTTATTTCTAACTTTGAAGACCAAGTATATATTTTCAGCTCAAAACAATTTCGCGCCACTTTATCGAAAAACTTATCCATTTTTGAAAATTTTTACACAACACAGCATATTGAAAAATGTATCTGCTTTGATTTTTGTAAGATGTATGGTACGCTTTTTCAATCAAATATGTTTGTATGTTTTTTTCAACCTACTATTATTATTTTCAAAATAAAAGAAGTTTTTAAGTTGGATAATGAGATGTATACGCTTTTACAGCAAATTTCTGTAATAAAATATGAAAAACATTTATTATCGTATATGATGGGAGAGGAAATAAACAATTTTAAAGTCGTTAATTTAAATGAAATGTCGTACCCACCAATTAATGCACATATATTAAATAAAAATTTGTATTTGAAACTTAAATATTATTTCTAAACGTTTTGTAAAAGGTTTTATTATCTAATAACAATTGAAATAAATGTATATGAAAACCTATTTTACTGAGTAAAACGTTCACTTGAATTAAGGAGAAAATATCTCAAAAGTAAGTATGACATTGACTCAAATCAGTACTAAAATTAAGTAATTTCGTCTACTTGTTCTGAGACCAGCATATCTTTAAAATGACAAAAAAATGAAGTATCGCTTATACTTGAATTGAGAACAAATATTTCTTTCTTTAAAGTACAATTGTTACTTAAGTTGAAGAAATCATTACTTGAATTGAGGACAAATACTTCCTTGTTTGAAGTACTGTTTTTACTTAAGTTAAAGAAATGTTTACTTGATCTATGTTTATTCAGTTTAAGTAAATCATAACCTTTACTTGAGGACGATTGTGCTTTAGTGCAATTTTGTTCCCTTCTTGTCCTTAAATTTATATGGGGCTTCCTAATATTTAGGAAATCCTTTTTTTGAGTGATCAAACGATTCTGTAGTCGATATTGACAATATGGTACAAAGTTTAGACGAAGAAATGCCCCAATCACAAGCACGTTTAACCTAGAAAATAGCTATTGAATTTGCCTTGACACTTCACAGCAAGAACAATTTTACTAGAAAAGATGTCGATGTCAGGACAGCATTATGAAAGACATTGTTAATCCAATAACTAACTCGGTTAAACAGTTTATAGAAAGTAATTATGTTTCGAAATGTGTACATTATTCTGAGCAGAAATTACTGTTGACTTCATTCATCGAATCAATATCACATCCATTTCTTAAATTTGAAAACGAATATCAATTATTTAAATGGCTCGCTGAGCATGATTACACGCAAAATTTTGAATAGTTTATAATAAGTAAAGATATTGCAGCAAAGTTTTCACGGGGAGTATTACTTGACGATGAGGTAGTTATCTCCGGGGTACTTCTTCCTTTACCTTTTCAAATTAGGAAGGTCTTAGAGAAAGGTGATCTGCTATTAAATATTTTAAAATAAGGTAAGTGGCTATAATTACGTGGTAGTACCTTATTCCGTGGTATTTTGATTTTTTCGGCCAAATAAGGATTTGAAAGTTAATCTAATAAAACTAAAAATGTAGTCATGAGCATTCATCTTTAAGAAATATAAATAGACATAATTTTTTTTTTTCTAGCCTATATTTATTTAATAATACACGATCTAAAGATGATACTTTGGATAAAAAGCATTTTGTATGGGGGTAGCTTAAGTAAAATGCTAAGGAGTCCAATGAAAATTGTTAAGGCTGTAAAAAATCATCCGTATGCTTTTATTTAATTTTTCTTACTTACTTAATAAACTTTTTATAAGAAAACCTAACGCAATAAGTAATTTTATCACTAAATAAAGCCCCAAAGAAGATCCTGACGTAATTCCGTGGTATATTTTTTTTTACCTATTCTTCAATATTTGAGCCGTAAATATCTGTGGCGCGCAATATTTTAACGAAATATTGATGTTATTGAATTTTTGCAAATTCGTTATTTCCCAATAAAAAATAAAAAAATAATTAAGCATTTAACTTCTTTATCATTATTTGGAATTCATATTTATAATAAAAAATATAAATTATAATAAAAATCTCGAATTAGCGTTCAAATCGCTACCACGGATTTATGTACCACGTATTTTGTACATGTTCCTTATTGCGTGGCATACGACGCATTTACATTACTTACAGCAGCTAGACGCAAAGCACGGTCTTTCTGTCGAGCCAATCAAAAATATATTTTTTTACATAAGTAAGTATTTGTTTTTGAAACAAATTTTTTTGAAAGTAAGTAATTAAATTTGCGCTCTATTTGTATCTTATTAAATAAAAAAAAAAAACAAAAAAAAATATATTGAATGAAAATAAAAATAAAAACAGACGAAAAAAAACAGAAAAAAATAAAAACAAAAAAATAAAAAAAAAAAACAAAAAAAAAATATATTGAATGAAATTGTTATTTATTATTGAACTAACTCTTTTTTAATTTTATTTTAAAGCTTAAAGCATATTTTTAATTTATTTGTTATGTGTTAATGAAACCAAAAAAAGTATTACTGAATTAAATTTGTTTATTTATTTTAAAGCTTCATGTTAATGAAGTTATTTTTATTTTATTGCTGATTCATTTTCAAAGCCTTCTGAAATTTAAGAAAAAGATTTACTTTTAATAAAAAAAAAACAAAAAAATACAAAAAAAGAAATTATTAAAATAAAAATAAAACACAAAGAATAGAAAACAAAAATGTGTAGCAATGAAATATGCGTGTTTGCTTTATACCACGGAAATAGGGACAATTTCCCACGGAATTAGGTACATCATGCATTTTTTTGCCACGGAATTAGGGACATCTAAGTTAGTCACTAATTTTAATTATTACAAATATATTATTAGTTATTTTCAAATGTTGACAATTGAAAATAAAAGAAAATTGATCAATTAAATAGGAACAATACGATTTTCCAGGTTTCACTTTTTTGTTTCATCGTAGGAGGAGCAAAAAGTCAGAAAAATCCTTAATACCACGTAATAATAGCCACTTACCTTATATGATAAACATCTCAAAAACCGCATAAGTAATTAAAAATTTCATGTGTGGCTCTTTGTGGAAAGGAAAAAGCTTACCCTTTCTTGAGAAAGGAAAAAATGTTTTGCCCTTGTTTTTGTATATAGATGAAGTGAATAACCCTCTTAGTTCGCATACCAATCCAATAACTTTTGTTTACTATTCATTTCCGTTCATGAATAATTCAGAAATATATTTAGCAGCCATATTGCAAGGCCTTGATTATAAGCAATTTGAAAATCGGCAATGTCTTAACAAGTTAGTTGATAGTATCAAAAATCTAGAGGAAAACGGGGTTAGTATAAGAACTACAGAAGGTGAGAAAACTGTATATTTCATTTTAGGACTGATTCCTGGTGATAATTTGGGACTAAATACCATCCTTGGCTTTACACCTTCCTTCAATCACAACTTTTTTTGTCGTTTCTGTAAATCTCATAAAAAGTCAACTCACAAAATGCACAATGAAGATCTCAATTTACATAGAAATAGAGTTGGATATAATGCAGATGTACGGTTGGATGATGTACAATCTACGGGAATCAAAGAAGAGTGTATCTTTAATTTGATCTCTTCATTTCATGTAACTTCCAACTTTGCCTTTGACGTTATGCATGATATTTTTGAAGGAGTATGCCATTACGATATGTGTCATATAGTTAATCATCGCATTGGCAGTCGATACTTTTCGTTAGAAACTCTAAACGAGAGAAAGCTTATGTTTAATTATTCTGAAATGGAGATAGGTAATTTTTCCCCTGAAATATCTATTTCCCATTTGAAAAAATATCGCCTTAAAATGACTGCGAGAGAAATGATGACTTTTGTTCATTTATTTCCGTTAATGGTTGGTGACCTAGTTCCAGAGGACGATCACGTATGGCTGTTTTTGTTAAATTTTCTCCAAATAATTGATATCCTACTTTTAAATGAAATATCGAAGCCAATGGCAGAGAGGCTAGGGTCACTTGTAACAAAACACCACAAAGATTATGTTCGATTTTTCAATGACACTTTAAAACCGAAACACCACTTCATGGTGCAGTATTCTTTTATAATATTACAATCGGGTCCTCCCCGTCATTATTGGTCATTTAGATTCGAAGCAAAGCATAAAGACTTTAAAACATATGCTAGAAGCATCACGAGTCGAAAGAATTGCAAAGTTTTTGTTTGAACCCGAAGAAGAATTATTTTCTATTTCACCACGTCATCTTATTCCTTCTTCAGATTATGAAGAAGTAATACGGAATTTCTGCTCTCAAAATAAAAAAAATCCATCCAGTATTCGCTGTTACTCCCAATGTATTTATGAATTTAAAAAATACAAGAAAGGTTGCTTTGTTGTTCAATACGATGACCAAATTTGTGCTGAAAATGCATTAGTATATAAAATTATTGGGATTGCTATTTTCGCCGAGAGTTCGTCTGTTTATTTAATAGCTCATCGAATAAAAGTTCAACAATTTAGTAAGCATTTCGCAGCATACATTGTAGAAACTTCTGATTTGATTAATCATAGTGAGTTAATAGTATTATCTGCTGAAATATTGTCTGGTCCACCAATAAATGCACATAAAACTACTCGTGGGCAAATAATGATTCGCCCAACACAATTTTGTTAAAAATTAAAAAATAATTTCAAAATTAATAGTTGTAATTAGTTCTAAGAAATAATTTCTTTAGCAAGACAGTAAAACTTGAAGTCACGGAATCAGATGAATCATGCGCAGTTGTTTTTTCCGAGGAAGTAGTCCCATATTCAGATACTGATAGCTTCGTGAACTTAACTCAAACCGTTAGCGACGCAAATTCAAACAGAATTGTTTCGATCAGTGCCGGGAAATTTGTGTGTGACACTACAAAGCTAGTATCAGAAGAAGCGCACGAGCTTTTCGGATTAGCTCATCGCTATGGAAGCAACGAAGATTTGGCTGAATTGGCAAATCTTTTGGTTAGCTGGAATTTGGGGCATATGCTAGACTTTTTTGTTCGTAAGTATTACTCATTCTTTTCCATTAATTTTTCTTTTCAATTTCTATTTGATTAATTTATGTAGATGAAGAATTGTATATCGGAGTCCTTAAGCACTTAACAAAAACAATGGCTGAGAATCTTTTTGCTAACACGGATGTTTCCCTTGGCATTAGAGTCGAGTTTGCCTACCAATGGACGCAATGGATAAAATCCTTGAATCGCGATGAATTGCCCTCAATGGAAAACATGCATTCTAAGCGTCACCAATTGATTGACGTTGCTCCACAAAGCTCAAATATTTCCACAAGTCAGGCTAAAACAGCAATAAGCTTAAATGAAATTATAAGTTCAAATTCTTACGGAAAAAGCGTCATTGAGTCTTTTAAAAAGGAAAAAACCATGAATGACAATTTACGCAAACTTTTAGTTGAGTCGGTTTTGCAGTATTGCATTACGAATAACCATGATCTTTCAGTTAGCGATTGCGCTAATATTGCAAGACAAATTTGTGAAGTATTTCCTGGGGAGTTGGCGTTAAGAAAACATTGGTTCCCTATGTACAGTCACTTCTCAGATCAGAAAACCCAGGACATCGCCATGGATCTCTGCGCAGTGGAACCACCCGGGGTTTTACCTCGGCCAAGGACTGTCACTTTCAATGTAACCCTGTTTAGTATGTTTTGTCCCATTCCGAAACTATCATCCTCCCCCCTTGCAGCAGGGCTGCAAGATATTCTATGGTTACGGGCGGGCGTTGAGCCGAACCCCGGACCAAAAGAATGGATATGCAGTGTCTGTTGCAAAAAGATATATATTAAACGGTCGCATTCTGTGCAATGCTTCTCGTGTAAGAGATGGCTCCATAAATCTGGATGTTCAGGGCTTAACCTTAACATCCACAGACCCCGTACTTCTTTAGTACTTTCGTGGCCCCTTGTTGTTTGCGCTATCGGGCGTCCCGCGGTAAGCGCCGTTCAAGCGCACCCCTACCACCACTTTCTAGTAGCAATACTAATAGTAATAATAACAATGTCTTAACGACTAGCAGCACTTCTGCTATACCCGCCACACAAACTCCAGACTGTTGCGCGTGCGTCAACATCACGCGCAGCAGCTCAACACTCTCGCTCCCACCGGAGCAGTTTAGACATGAGCAACTCCGAGCACCAGTCTCTCTCTGTTTCTACATAATTTTACACAGCTTTTATTTTGAGTGTAAGCGGGTTCTTTTAAGTGCACAACCCGCTTAAGTACCTCAAAATTCTGCACATTTTGCCAAAAATACGCAATATAAACACATAAAAAATACGTTAATTGAACATTTATTCTTAAACCATCTTCTGTCGCACGTGCTTTTTGCATATGTGAAAATTTACTACTGTCAAAATTTACCTTTTCGTTTGGCACAACAAAATGGCAAATATTTGTTCATCATGGGAAATTTGTTCACCTCATTTTACTCTGACGGAAACAAATATCAATTGACACACAGCCAAAATCAGAAATGCCTTAAGGCTTTGCAGAGTTAAAGAACTACGCACTTTAAATTTGTTTTAAAGGTAGTCTTGCTTTAAAGTTTGACAAGATTATTTAACTATATGTATGCATTTGGCATGCCCTTACAATAATGCTCATCGTATATATTTAAAATTTTCCCCGCCATTTGGGAAGAAACTAATTTAATCTCTGATGTTTTATCAACTTATCGTCCAACTAACCTTTGCAAATCCGCGGAAATTGAGACTCTTGGATTCTGATTATCAGATGAAATAGGTATTAGTTAGAACTTAAAAAAAATAAATAAAAAAAAATAAATGGTGCAAGTTAAGTGTTATGATTAATTATCAAATTTAGTAAATATTTGTCAAAATTTAGCATTCAACTCTTATTTTAAAAAATTTGAATGAAAATCGTCACTCGCGTTACACCAAAAAATCGTTAATAAAAACGAACCCTTACGAGCTGGAGCAAAAAGGAAACATTTTTATGTCATTTTCATTAAAATATCCGTTTTTATGAGTAAAAACATGTATTTTCGTCACTCGCGTTACCCAAAAACAAATTGCCTTATATTTTAATGAATAGCTTCAGAAGTAAAAGTAGGCTGTTGATCAACACTTGTCAAATTAATGGTAAAGATGTCATTAGTGAATACTACGTACCAATAAGTTGATTTAAGTCAAATTCCATGCCATTGTCATCTTCCCAAAAGAGGTATACAATTTCACTTAAATATTTTTAAATACATTCACTATTTTAAAACTGTTTTCCTGTGGTAAAGCTCTTAACTTAGCCAATATAACACAATTTCTTGAAGATTGCGTGTTTTCAGAATGACCTGCATGTAATTGAAATCAAATCCAAGGGAAATGCCCAAATAAATAAAACCAGCTTCCGAAATAATAATTATCTGTTTTCTGAGTTTCAAAAAAATCACACAAATTTCAACAAATATAAAAAAATCTTATCGTAATAATTATGATTGAGAAATATTTTTTAGAGTCAGCCGTAATTATTACTCAGGCTTTTTATTTAAAAAAATCTCAAAATAATAATTATGAGAAATTTTTTTGCTTTTGAGTCTTCAAAGACTTTTTTCTTGAGACTTTTATTTTAAAAGCCTTTCGATAATAATTATGAACAATTTTCATTTTTTCAAGTCTTCAAAAAAAATTGTTTGTGATTTTGTATTGGAAATATCTTCTCTCAAATAAGCTAAACTCTACCTTTAGTGCGATTCGCTAACTTTTATCGTTTCGTTAATGAAGGCCATCAAGTCCTTTATGTCCAGCTCCGTGACCTGGCGTAGGCTAACCAGGAAGGGCGCTCCCAAAAGGCGCATTCTCTCGCCACTTAAAGCTGGGCAGTTGCAGATGAGGTGCTCCACCGTTTCCTCCACCTCGTCATCTTTACAACTCCTACAGCATCGTCGGTAGGGCACACCTAGATAATACGCCAATTAATATGGAGATTTATCTTCTCATTAGGGCATACATGTGTCTTGATCTTTTATGATCCCATTTCGGCCAGGTTTCTTTGGATATGCAGCAAACTGGAGATTGCCGCCTTCTTTCGTTGGCTTGGCGGAGTGTCTACCCTTTCATCATTAGCTTGCATGTGGCAAACGGCATACCTAAGCGCTCTTTATCCGGAAGAACCTGCTTGGTCGTGCCCTGCCTCGCAAGTTCGTCTACTCTACAATTTCCCTCAATGTCTCTATGACCCGGGACCCATGTGAGGTTCACGTGGTTCTATTGGGCCATCTCATAGTTGAACGAGTAAGAGCCAAGGGATTTGATGGCCGCTTGGCTGTCGTTAAGGATAAAAATATCCTGTCCGATAGTGTGTTGGCCTATCCAAGCCGCGGCGTCCATGATTGTTGAAACTTCAGCCTGGAATAAACCCCTCCTCCAACTCTGCCGTCTAACTTCGAGCCATCGGTATAAATGTAAGTGCCGCCATGATTGGCGGGACTTCGATCCGTCCTCTCCCATTCTTCCCTGCTGGGAATGTTTATTTTAAAACCACTATCTCCGACTGTTGTGGTCGCACAACGATCTGCAGAAGAAAGCTGTAGGATCCCAAAATACTGGCGTGTCCAGTAGTGCTTGCGCCCCAGCCGGACGTTTCCTTTAGACGGAGAGCCGATGCTGCTGCTACCCGATGCCCTTCCAGATCGAGTGGCAAAATGCCAAGAATGGCCTGGGGTGCTTCGTTGAGCGTTGTTCTTAGCGCACCGCTTATACAGATCATGCAAGATCTTTGTACTTTACCTAACAGATTAAGGTGTGTTGCCTTGTTCAGCGCAGGCCACCATACCACAACTCCATAGAGCATGATTGGTAAAATGATTGCAGTGTAGGTCCATTTGCAGTTTTTTCCAATGGCTATTTTGCACCTGTAGAGTGCAATACACGCTTTCATTTAATTTATTGAGCATTTTTCTTATATCTATCTATTTACATATATAAGCAAGTTTACAAATGGTATAAATAAAAAGTTAAACTTACAAAATATCAAGTACAAGCTAACGAATGTATAATATATGTGTGAGATCGATTAGATATAAGAAAAAGGTAGGACATTTTTTATGTTAAATTTAACATAGAGACAAATGTCATATCTATAAAAAAATATTAAAACATTAGTGCAGAGGGGTGACTGCTAAATATTGAAACTAATATCAACTGTGTGATTAGTAAAAAGATGTAACTATTGAAAAGGCAAAAAATATGTTAATTAAGATAGAAAGAACCGTGTATGCATATATATAAAGCAAATAAAATGTTTTTTAAAACCTTTATATTAAGTCGCTTTCTTGTTTGCTCCACCTTTTTCATACGAAATTTCGGAATCTTGCAAAGTCTTTTTAGGTAGCTTCGCGTTGAGCTAGACACTTGAAACTTGGAACATAGTTCGGAGCTCCGTGACAATGCAATGTGAACGAAAAAAGTATCCGCTAGGTGGCGCACGGATCAAGAAATACGGTAAATTCATTTAAAAATTGAAATTTTGGGACGCATAATTGAGGAATTTCCCGGTAAGCTAGATTATTGAAAATTTGCATACATATGAACAATTGAAGACAATACAAACTGTTGTACAAAAATTCCGCTAGATGTCACACTGGTCGAGACAATTACAAAAAATATTAAAAGACTCCTGGAATTTTGCGATCGATTTTTAACAATCCCCCATCAAAACAATTCCGGTAGGATCGAGATATTTCGAAAACTAATTTGAAGTTGAGAACTTTGTGATCGACTTTTGACCAACTTCCAGGTAACCTAGGAACTTGAAACTTGGCATTAAAGTGAGGCAACAGTGACACTACAAACAGTAATTATCAAAATTCCGATAGATGGCAAGATGGTCTATATAATTGCAAATCTTAAAAAAAAAATGAGAAGAGTCCTGGACTTTTGCGATCGATTTTTAGTAACTTTCAGATTAGTTAGAGACTTGAAACTTTACACATTTGTCGCAACCCGATAACAATGCAATCCCGCATCAAAACAATTCCGGTAGGTGGCCCACGGATCGAGATATTTCGAAAACTAATTTGAAGTTGAGAATTTTGCGGTCGACTTTTGACCAACTTCCAGCTAACCTAGGAACTTGAAAGTTGGCATTAAATAGAGGGAACAGTGACACTACAAATTGTAAAAACCAAAATTCCGATAGATGGCACGCTGGTCTTTATAATTTCAAATCTTAAAAAAAAATTAAAAGGTTCCTGGAATTTTGCGATCGATTTTTAGTAACTTCCAGGTTAGCTAGAAACCTGAAACTTTATACATTTGTCACAACCCGATGACAATGCAATCCCTCATCAAAACAATTCCGGTAGGTGGCGCACGGATCGAGATATTTCGGAAACTAATTTGAAGTTGAGAATTTTGAGATCGACTTTTGACCAACTTCCAGGTAACCTAGGAACTTGAAACTTGGCATTAAACAGTGACACTACAAATATTAAAAATCAAAATTCCTATAGATTGCACGCTGGTCTGTATAATTGCAAATTAAAAAAAAATTAAAACACTCCTGGAATTTTGCGATCAATTTTTAGTAACTTCCAGGTTATTTAGAGACTTGAACTTGAAACATTTGTCACAACCCGATGACAATGCTGGGAACTTTGCAATCGCCTTTTGACTAACTTTCTAGATTACCAGAAGGAACTTGAAACTTAGCATTTAGTTAAAGAAACCGTGACAGTACCATATTTAAAAATCAAGTTTCCGATAGGAATTACCAAAACTAAAAATAAAATAATAAAAAGATGATACAAAAATTTTAAGGACAACCTTTATATGAATGCTGTCAAAAAGCCTCAGCAAATTTGTCGTTAAACAAAGACATGGTTCCGGTGTTTTTGGTTTTGAAATTTTAGTCATACCAATTGTAATAAATTTTTGAGATTTGAAAATATAAAGGTGGAGGGCACGTTTCCAAACTAAGGAAAACAATTTCTGAGAGCCTAAATAGAAGTTCGGTTATCGACAAAACATTTAAAACCTATTAATTACACTCCACCTTTATATTTTCAAATCTCAAAAATTGATTACAATTGGTATGACTACACTGAGAGAAATGCATTGAATGTTGTAACAATATCGCTATTGATAGCGACGAGTTTTATGCAATATTCATTCAGAATGAGCGAGTTATCAAATATTATTTGCTCCCAATAAAAAGTAAAATGACATGTCAACCATTTCGATATGATGTACTATTTTTTTATATTTATGGATAGAATACTTATATATTTCAACGGCATGTCAATATCTATGCTGTTCATATGAATTATTATTGTCGGTATATCCATAGCCATATTTACTGCATAGAAATAATGGTAGAGACAGCGTATTAATATATATGTAAAAATGTAAATTTTTCTCGCACGCATAATCATAAAAGTTCAACAATTTTTACTATGGATTTCCGAACAATATTACAACTTGTTGGAGTGTTCTTTTAACTTCAAAATTTTTTGAATTTCTTATGATTGAACATTTTTCTAAAAATTTTATAATGTGCCGTAGTCGAATGGTAGAATACTGGGCTAACGTGCCAGAGGAGCAGGGTTCGAATCTTACTGAAATCAGATGTCATATTATATAAAATTTTGTTTTTAAACTATTTAGAATTTATCAATAGTTTATATGGATACAATTTCAATATTGATTTATCAAAAAAGCATTGATGAAATATCCATATTCATTGATGGGACAGGATTATAAATTTTTATTTAATGTGATATCAATAATTATGGATGTTCGATCCATAGATTTCCCTCCGTGTAAAATTTCAAAACCAAAAACACCATGTCTTTGTTTAACGACAAATTTGCTGAGGCTTTTTGACAGCATTCATATAAAGGTTGTCTTTAAAACTTTTTTATCATCTTTTTATTTCCTATTTTTTTTACTCTCTGTTATTCAATAGGCCGTAGCAAAATTTCGATTTCATTATGTGAGAAACCCAAAGGAAAGGATTTCACACATTTCGTAAATTGCCGAAAATTCTTTTGTAATTAATTTTTTTGTAATTAATTTTCAAACTCAAAAGATTTTCTTAAAATTCACTTATATTTATCAATAACAAGAAACTAGGCTGTGAAGCGCAGTTTCTGTAGATTTCCCTTTGGTGTATGCATGCTGATAGCTACAGATCAGGTTGCTATCAATAGTAGAGGAGAGGTAGTCATTTATTATCCTCTCGAAGGTCTTGAGCACAAAGGATGAGAGACTGATCGGCCTATAGTCCTTGGGCTCGTAATGAGACGCCTTAGGAATAAACACTACCGTGGCACTTCTCCAGGAGCACGGAATGTAGCTAAGAGCCATGCAGGCTGTATAGAGAAATACCAGCCATTTGGCTGATGTCTCCAGCGTGTTTATGAGTTGTGCGGGAATAATCCCGTCTGGCCCGGCAGCCTTGAACGGTTTGAAGATTTTAACCGCCCACCTAACCTTTTCCTCCGTGATGGGTATGTGTACAGCCAGGTTTGTTGTAGGTGCTAGGGGTTCCTCATGCAAGTTCCCTGGGAAGTGCGTATTCAAGAGCAGCTCTAGGGTTTCCCTCTCCGTGCTGGTCCAGGATCCGTCAGGTTTCCGCAAATAGCTTGTGGCTGTTTGAGTTTTTGAGAGCACTCGTCTAAGTCTCGCTGTATCGTCGACATTTTCGACCGCTGTGCAGAAATTTCTCCACGATACTCTCTTCGCCTGCCTCAGAGCTTTTTTGTAGGCCCTCAGTTTAACTTTATATTCGAGCCATTGAGTCTCCGTGCCAAGGCTCTTGGCCTTATTAAATTGTGTCCTACATGATTTACGGTGCGAGTCCAGGTCGTAGGACCACCAATGCGGCCTATGTTTACCGCGTGGTTTTGGCACTGGGCAAGCCTGCTCTAGGGCATTCGAGAGCGCCATTGTAAAGGTCTTTACCAGATCCTACAACTCCCCTACTGATGTGTGGACTTGTGGGGGCAGTGCTGGCAAGTCCCTAGATAGTATTTCATTGTGTAGCTGCTAGTTAGTGTTACGTGGGTTGCGTTTCATAACCGGCTGCTCAACAGAAAAGTCTAGAACTAATTCTACGTACCGGTGGTCGGAGAATGAGTGTTCATCGAGAACGCGCCATTTTCTGACCCACTCATAAGCGCCTTCGCTGCAAATAGTGAGATCTATGACCTCCCTACGGGTTTTAGTAATAAACGTAGGTTCGTTACCCACGTTGCAAACTACCAGGTTAGTTGTTAACAAATAATCAAACAACGACTCTCCTCTAGCATTGATATCGGAGCTTCCCCACTTGACGTGATGAGCACTGGCGTCAGTTCCGATAATAAGATGACCCATGGAAAAATTTTCCACCAGGTCTTTTACCTCCCTCTGTGGCGGAGGTTCTTCGGCGTCGTAGGGCATATAGACTGACGCCATCGTCAGACTGGTACCGTCGACTGTTAAACTGGCAGCTGTAACGTCACCATTGCTATAGTTGGGCAAGAGAAAAGCATTCAGCTCAGACTTAACCAAAATACAGGCTCTAACCCTGCCCCCCTCGCTGGCTCGGATAAGCTTAAAACCCTTAGTCCCCAAACCGCAAATCCTTGAGCTGCTGACCCATGTCGCCTTTAGAGAGACGACTGATTAAAGCAGCCGAGGCTGTTTTAGATTTGTGCAGGTTTATCTGAATCACCACCAACATGAGAGCGCTCAGACTTCCCTGCCACCGCCGTATCGTCGAGTTCCACCTCGTCTGGAGGCTTATCTTTCAACGACGATTTGTTCAGACCACGATTTGGCGTGGCCGAGAGCCTACTAACTGTGGCAGTATCGACATTGCTGCGCTCAGGACTAGCTGCTATTACTGTAACGTTGAGGTCTTCCCCGTCCAGCAGGCTGTCTCCCATCTCCGAGCTGTTCACTGCTCCTTCGACATTTTACGTGGCAGATACCATACTTTCCGAGTCGGAAATCTCCGACTCCTCTACCGGCACTGCGATGTCCGAGTCCTCCGGTGCAGCCGAGATAGCAGCGCGCTGTGCATCGCCGCGGTATACGTGGATCACGATCTGACCCATGCCGTAGTGCACTCGTCCATTGCACCGTTTAAGGGGCTCGAGTGATTCCTTAGTCAAGGTGAATACCACTTGCCTGTCAGGCCCTACCGCATCCTCGACTAGATTGACACCCCAGTCCTGCGTCGGGAGAGACGGGTTCATGATCCTCAGCATCCTGAGAATTCTCTCAGGTTCAGCAGGGATAGCAGGAATCCACGCTCTTGGCCGAGCCGGGAAGTCCTTCCAGCCGACAACCTCGATTCTTGCCCCTTGGTAGATCTCACCCAGTCTTGCAGCTGCTGCCATTTACAGTGCAACAGTTTTTGCATCCTCGCAAGCGAATACCTTGATTCGGCCCTGGTGCCATCCCGCATCAGAACCCATCGGCGTGGCACCCGGAGACTCATCCATAATGTCGAGAAGGGCATTACCGATAGCGTTCCGGACGTACTGCCACTGGTCCCTAGGGATGGCCCAGCTTTCGTTACCTCAGTCAATGACGCCTATGAGGATCCTATCCTTAGTTACTTCAGCAAAGCTGAGTTTACCCACTACGGCGGCGTGTTGCTGCCGCTTCGGGTGAGGTTTTAAATCCACGTCCGATCTCTGGCGTTTGAAGGGATTTCCATTAACCTTCTTTGGCGCGTAATCGCTTTGGAATTTCGGTAAGATAGCTTCAGCCATCTCCACCGTCTTTCTAGCATTCGGCGATAGCGTCTCTTGTGAAATACCCTCGTATTTCTTCAGGATCCTCGCGGCCGCTCTTTTGTCCAAGTACTCAGAGCGACTGGGAGATGTCTTTTGGTGTAAATTTCGACCCGTAGCTGCCATCGCGGTCGTTCCCTTATTTGGATCTCTGGGGCCAGGTCGTGAGACCACTACCACAGACGTTAAAGACTTGGTTTCGGTACCGGCACTTACTAGGACTTTAGCATCAGCCGTGGCCCGCGCCACTTCCGCGTTTAGTCCCTGTCCCCTAGACTATAGTGGAAAAGTTAATTTTCTTAAATTTTAAAAATTTTGCAAATGAAATGCATTTATGAAAGGACCTATATTGCTGTTAAAATAAACAATAAACATTTGCGCCTTTCGAATAAAAAACTACGTCTATTAGCGCGATAGGCAGCGTTATAGATAGAAAAACTTCTCTCTACACCAACTGAGTTAATTGGAGCATATTTAAAGGCAGCAATTTCTGATATTGAGGACTATAGTGGAAAAGTTAATTTTCTTAAATTTTAAAAATTTTGCAAATGAAATGCATTTATATTGCTGTTAAAATAAACAATAAACAATTGCGCCTTTCGAATAAAAAACTACGTCTATTAGCGCGATAGGCAGCGTTATACATAGAAAAACTTCTCTCTACATCAACTGAGTTAATTGGTGCATATTTAAAGGCAGCAATTTCTGATATTGAGAATTTTTCAATAGGATCCGTTTCATTTTAATTTGGGTCAGAAATTTGACTATCAACTTTTTTTAAGATATTAAAACCTTGCTTTTTTTTAAACATTTGCAAATTTTAGTTTTACAGAGTCGCACATTTATCAATAGCTTCTTTTACATCCAGAACTATTTTTATTTGATTAACTAGACTTAAATTACTTGTTTGCTAAATAAGTGAAATGAACTATTTTCGGCTAAAAAAGTTAATAGCTTTTGCAGCTTTCACCATTTACAGAGCAGCATCAGTGATGAAAAAAGTATTGCCTCCTTGTTGTTGATCTCTGTTCCGAAAATGTCAACTGAATCTGCAAATAATCGAGCTATTGAGGAATGATTTACTGCCTCTAATGAAGCTGTTTTTATCAAAAATGTTTGCTTTGCGACTTGCTCATCGTTTGATAATACACCTATTACCACATTTGCAACATATCGGCCTGACTCGTTTGTAGTTTGGTCCATTGAGATCCATAGATATTGGTTTTTTATAGCCCTTTTGATATTATTTATTGCAAGTTCGTATAAACTACTGACTGTTGATCTCAAAGTGGTTTCTGATGGCAAGCCTATATTAATATATTTTTTAAAAAATGATTTAAGGTGGTCATATATTATTTTATACAAAGGAATATCGGACGAAACGAAAGCTTTACATAAATTTTTTGCGAATTCTGTACCTTTCGATATATATTCTGCAAATAATTTTTGTGTTTGCATTTGTGAACTGGAATGTTGGTTGGCCTTTTCATTGTGCCCTGCGCTTTCCAAATGCTGCACAACACAGGAGTAGATCTGCATTCACCATTTTTTCATTAAGGTTGCAATACAATATGCTTCCATCACTTCTGAGGACTGGAATTTATAAGTTGGAATAAATTTGTATGGAAAAAAATGCAGAATGCAGAAATAGAAAATAAATTGCTAAAAATCACGGAATTTTGCTAGAGGCTTAAGATTTGTAAAAAAAGCACATGCTGTATTTCTAGGAGTACTTTCATAAAAAATTACCGAAAATATTCAAAAAGAGGAAATGATTGGTGAAAATTGAAATTTTATGGTGTACATTTTCTTTGACACTGACCGTATGCCATAAACCATAAACATTTTTTATAATTTAAATATATGAATTTATCAAGAAATATGCAAAAATATGCATTTATTAAAAAATATGCAAAAATATGCACTTATTACAAAATATGCAAAAATATGCGCCAAAAAATGTAGCTTAAACTCTTTCTTTGTATGTAAATCGCATTCGTATTTAATCTATGTATTACATCACAGCTTGTAACACAAAAAATATGCATTTGCATAGTTTTGGTTGCCCTGGTTATAAATGTCCGACCTCATACTATGCAGATATCCACGCCTGATGAAAATATTTTTTTTTTAAGATTAAAATAATAAAGGTCCCTTACTGGAATAATCTCTAGACTTCTAAAAAGCTCTTTAGAGGGATGCAGCCGGTTGAAATTAGAACACGTTTTTGTAAAACTAGGATGGACTCAATTTTGTTAAGGGATGCCCCACCCCAACAGCTGATACCGAATAACAATTTAGAATGAAAAAGCGCATAATAAACGGGTTTAAGGGTATAGATAGAACAGCAAGCTCTAAGATGATAGAAATAGCGTAAAGAGTACTGGAGATAATGCTTTAGGCGGGATATTTGGATGCCCCAGTTATAAAGCAGTCGTTATTAAAAGTGGCAAGCTGATTAAAAATGCCATACTGAGCCATGTGGCATGAATTATCGTGCAGAGCAAGACGCTCGCAACTCGATGAGTGGAAAACAATGTCAACATTTGGTCTTGTTTTTGCATTCAAGCTAAAAAACATGAGTTTGGTTTTATTGCTAACAATGAGCTTGTGGTTAACGAAGAATGTTCTTAAAATATGAACATCATGATTTATGCTACTTATCAAGTCAAACGTATTTGAAGAGCCATAGGCAATCGCTAGATCATCTGCAAATGCAGTAACCTTACCCAAGAATGGCATATCGAAAATTGAGTTGACGTAAACCAAAAATAAAATTGGACCGTGTGGAACGCCAACTTTAATTGGCTTGGAGCTACTTTGGCTTCCGCAAACTTTAACGCGTTGCACTCTCCCAGTAAGATACGATTTAACCACTCATGCATGAATCCTCGAAAGCCAGCATGATATAATTTATCAAGTAGAATAACATGACCCACAGTGTCTAAAGCTTTAGTGATCATCATCATCATTTATTGGCGCTTAACCGCCTAAGCGATTTTGGCCGTCGCCTATCAAAGCACGCCAGTCATTCCTTTTTAGCGATAACTGACGCCAATTGGAAACCCCAAGGGAGTTCAAGTCATCCTCCACCTGTTGTTTCCATCTCAGTCGAGGCCTCCCCCTTCCTCTGCTGCCGAATTCGGGTGACGATTGGAAAACCTTCTGGGCTGGAGCTTCTTTGTCCATTCGCATGACGTGACCCAGCCAGCGGAGCCTTTGGGCTTTAATTCGCTGGACTATGGTCAGATCTGCGTAAAGCTCGTACAGCTCATCGTTAAATCTCCTTCGATACTCGCCGTCGGCATCACGGGAAGGACCATAAATCTTCCGGAGAACTTTTCTCTCAAATACTCCAAGGGCCATCTCATCTTCTCTTGACATTGTCCATGAATCTGAGCCATACATCAGGACAGGTATGATGAGAGACTTATAGAGCGTGATCTTTGTTCTTCGAGAGAGGACTTTACTTCTCAATTGCCTACTCAGTCCAAAGTAGCACTTGTTCGCAAGAGTGATTCTCCGTTGGATTTCTAGACTGATATTATTTTCGGTGTTAATGCTGGTTCCCAAATAGACGAAGTCCCTCACAGTTTCAAATTTGTAACTATCAACAGTGACGTGGCTGCCAAGGCGCAGGTGCGCCGATTCTTTCTTTGATGACAGCAAATACTTCGTCTTGTCCTCGTTGACCGCAAGACCCACTTTTTTCGCTTCTTTATCCAGTCCAGAGAAGGCAGCGCTTACGGCGCGGTTGTTAAGGCCAATGATATCAATATCATCGGCATACGCCAGCAATTGCACGCTCTTGTAATAGATTGTACCATTGCGGTTTAGCTCTGCTGCTCGAATTATCTTCTCCAGCATCAGGTTGAAGAAATCGCACGAAAGGGAGTCGCCCTGTCTGAAGCCTCGTTTGGTTTCAAATGGCTCAGAGAGGTCCTTCCCGACTCTGACGGAGCTGTTAGTATTGCTCAACGTCATTTGGCAAAGCCGTATAAGCTTTGCAGGGAAGTCAAATTCAGACATGGCGGCATACAGGCAACTCCTTTTTGCGCTGTCAAAAGCGGCTTTGAAATCGACAAAGAGATGGTGTGTGTCGATTCTTTTATCACGGGTCTTCTCCAGGATTTGGCGTATCGTGAAAATCTGGTCGATGGTAGACTTACCAGGTCTAAAGCCACACTGATAAGGTCCAATCAGCTTGTCTACGATGGGCTTCAGTCTTTCACACAATACGCTAGAAAGAACCTTATCTGCGATATTAAGAAGGCTGATTCCGCGGTAGTTGGTGCGGTTAGCGGGATCGCCTTTCTTGTGGATTGGGCAGAGCACACTTAAATTCCAATCTGGAGGCATGCACTCGTCTGACCATATTCTGCATAAGAGCTGATGCATGCTTTTTACCAGCTCTTCGCCTCCGTGTTTGAACAGCTCGCGGGTAGTCCGTCTTTTCCAGGCGCTTTGTTGTTTTTGAGCCGGGATATAGCTATCCTCACTTCATCATAGTCAGGTGGTGGGACGACTTTTCCATCGTCAGGGATTGGGGTATCGGGTTCGACGTCTCCCTCGCAATTTAGCAGTGAGGAGAAGTGCTCCCTCCATAATTTAAGTACACTCTGTACGTCGGTTACCAGGTCGCCATTATTGTCCTTACAGGAACTTTAGTGATGTCAACGAAAAACTTGCGCAATTTTTTTAAAATGTTTTTATTAGGTCGCTTTAGTCGTTCTTGTGCCCGGATTTTTGCATTCGATTTTGAACCAACTTCCTGTTGTGCTAGGGTCTTTGAAATTTTGAACTGTGGAGATCGCGATGACAATGCAATATTATGGAAGAAAATTTCGATAGGTGGCGCATGGGTCGCTATATTTTCAAAAATCGCATCTATGGTCCGATTTGGCTAAAATTCGGAACATGTATTACTACCATGAAAAGAAATATTTTCCTAAAAAAATTCCGCTAGGTGGAGCTGAGATCCGATCTCAGTAATAAGAACTGAAATCCTAGTTAGGGACCGATTTCGATGATATTTAGCGTGTATATTACCTTATCAATTTCCAAATGTTCAAAAAAATTGGACACGCTAGGTGGCGCGTGAGTCGCTCTATTTAAGAAATGCGAGGGTCTGTTTTCGGTGTCGATTAATTCGTTTTTCAACGAACTTCCCGTTGAGGTAGAATCTTGAAATTTTCATCATCGCTTTGTTTTCTACCCCAACGCACTATAACAAAAAAATAATTCCGATAGGTGGTGCATGGGTAGAGATGTTTGAAAAATTTCATTTCCAGAGATTTTGCTTTGGATTTTGAATAAACTTCCCGTTGAGCTGGGGTTTTGAAATTTTCACCATCGTTCAGGTTTCGCTGATAATGCATTATACGAAAACAAAAATCCATAATATAGCTTTATTTGCAAATATGTATCCTATTTGTCGGCTCATATTAAGTTTAGTCGTTTTGCATATCAGTCTACAATCAAAAGTCTACACAGTGGAATGTCAACTGTCCACAAAATAAAATGTCTACAATAGAATGTGTTTGAAAAAGTAGCTTACATTAAGGCGCACATCGTCGGTAATGTAGTTCATGGAAATGCTGTCAAAAACGATAAATGCGCAAAAGTAAATAAAATGTAAATGCAAACGAAATTTCGTGCAAACAAGTGCTAATATTGTTTATTTTTTCTCGTTAAGTAGAATAATGGTATTCATGTAACCATAGAAACATCGCGTAAAGCCTATTAACATCAAAATTTATAGGGAACGAAATTAACACAAACTTGTTTAAATTTTGTGTGAAAAAGCTCGTAAATTTACCTAATTCGATGAAGCTGTTCGACATGAATTTTTTTTAAATCATTCAATGCACACTAGACAGAAGTAGAATATGCTAAAAATTTACTTTTTTAAAGGGAATTTTGAAATAAAATGTATTTGTTTGACATAAAGTTTTAATTTATCTTTAGCGTTCATCTAACTGTGCTGCAGTGACGTGCCTTCCATATAAGCCGAAAAGCCCGGCTTGCCTAGCTAATCCCCTATGAGCTACAATATGTATTTTCATTTGGCTTCATAAAAGGATATCCGGTTTTTATTTCCACCTACTACCTAATAGCTGTTAATAGCATGGAAACATACCTACATCTTTTCCTTCCACCTGCCGGCTGATAGCTCATTTACATAAAATTATTTCAGTGCGTGATGGCCATCTCTTACTTACTTACTTAAAACAGCCTTTAACCTCCTAGGCAATGACGGCCACCTAGCTTTTACTTATTGGCTTTTACGGGGCTTTCAAAATCAGTACGAATCTGCGTGCTGAAGCAATTGTTTTTTTTGAATTTGGAAGTAATTTTATATGAAACTTTGAAGCTGGCTTCTGGCTGGTGTTACCGTACGATAAAACGAAAATGAAATTTGTTTATGTAAGTATCTACAATTTTAAAGTGCAAAGCGCGCTACTCAAAAATTATTGACGCATATTTTAAAGTAGAAAAAAAGAATTCAATAGTGGTAGGTGCTGTAATTTTTTTTTATTTGCTAGGCACTATAAAACTTAAAAAATATATTTAAGATTTCTTAGCTTTTGCAATGTACCTAAATGGGATATAGTGCGAATAAAACGTTTCCCTTGGATTGGAAAAGCTTACAAAATCTGCCAACAATAACGTGCCTATTAGCGGAACCTAAAAGTTTTAAATTTTCCCCGTCTACAAAAGTCGATAAATATCCTGAACTCTTTTTTGTCTGAAATGTTCTCTGGCAGCAGTAAGTGCTTTCGTTGGGGTTATAAAGACTGGGGCTTACCTCGGTTGATAATCGTAGGCACGCCACTGCTGTGCTGCATAGATATTTGCGTTTCTCAAAGTTTTACATGAATACCACTAACATGTTGTAACGTAGCTAAAGCAACTTTTCTTACCACGCGGCGAATTCCTTACCCGCGACCTGCTGAATTGCGTTGGTTCCTGTTACACTGGATCACAAATTCCAACTTTTTTTCTGCACCAGAGACGCCATAGTGAAATTCCTATGTAAAATCACCTCCTAATTCCGAAAATCAAAGTTATTTTTACTTGAATGGTACCGTTTTTGAGATATTTACGATTTACCGTTATTTCAAAAAACAAAAAAGATGGCTCCACTTAATCGTGTATATCTCAAGAACAAAATTGAGCTATTCGAAAACGGTTTGAAAAATTTGAAAGCTTATAAAATTTACTATAATCAGTACATACAACACTTTCTGCTAGGTTCTGCAGATTCAAACATAGTGAACAATCATTACGTATTTTTTAAATTTTTTTGTAAAAATATAAAAAAATGTGTACTTTGCGAGGAAGCATCTCGAAAACTTTTTGTTTTTTAGCAGATATTACCCCCCCCCCCCCCCCATCTAAGCTCTGTTTTATTACAAAAAAAAACAAGCTATCAGTGAACAAAATCGATGAACTAATACAAAAGTTATAAGCATTCAAGTAAATATATCCATTTAATACTTAAGTACCCTACAAATAATAGCATATGGTTCTGTCTTAACTCTATGATCTTATTTTATAATTGAAAAAGTTATGTGTCTTGTTTTGACGCTTATTTAGATTAGGATCGGTTTCTCTTATGAGAAACCAACAGTAGTCGCCCATCATAGCGACATCCCAGAATCCTTGATACCGACTTTCAATCACTTTCATTTGCTGGTGAAACCTTTCGCCATGCTCGTCACTTTCGTCGCCAAGATTTTGCGGGAAAAAATTTAAGTGGGAGTGTAAGAAATGAATTTTTAAAGACATATTTACTCCTGAAAGAAAATAAAAAAGTAAATTAGATAAATACATAAGTGACACATTAGTATATAATTTTCTTAGGCTGGATTTATCTTTCAATTCAGAACAAATTTTTTGTTTATATTTTCCCCGTTCTTGTTTGTTCGGAACTGGACGATGAATTCAGATTTATGGCTATATATTCTCATGTAAATTTATGTAATATATAATTTATTATAATATGTTTTTTTATTTACCCATTTCCGCATAGTTTTTGATTAAGTCGTTCACTATCATCTCGTAGTTAGGACTTTTGTGTTTGCCTAAAAAAGAATTAACGACCTTTTCAAAAGAATCCCACGCTGCTGCCTCCACTGGTGACAATAGTTCTTTGAAATGGTTATAGGTCATCATTTTCCTTATTTGCGGTCCCACAAAAATCCCTTCCTTTATTTTTGCTTCTGAAATCTCTGGGAAGATTGTCTTCAAATGATGAAAAGCTTCGCCTTCTTTGTCCAAAGCCTTCACAAAGTTTTTGATAAGGCCGAGCTTGATGTGGAGCGGAGGTAGAATTATTTTTTCCTTCTTTATAAGTGGAGAGTATTTTATGTTATCTACCCCAACTTGAAACTCGATTCGTTCTGGCCAATCCTTTATGATGTAGTGGTCTTGACGAGCTCGGCTATCCCATTTGTATAGAAAGCAACAGTATTTTGTGTATCCACTTTGTAGACCACATAGCATTCCAACGACTTCGAGATCGGCACATATTTTCCAATCATGTTCTTCGTATTTGATTAACTTGAGCAATTTTTGCATTATCTCATATGTTTCCTTCGTATTTACTGCATGCGCGATCGGGATAGATGGCTTTTGGTTGCCAATATGCAATAATACGGCCTTTAAACTTAATTTATTGCCGTCTATGAACAATCGCCACTCTTTTGAATCATATGGTTCACCAAATTGTTTGAATAGACCAGCAATGTCTTTGCAGTAACAAACACTGTCCTCCTTCGTATAGTACTTGGAAAATTCTTCGTGACGAGTTCTATAATATGTTACCTTAACATCGGATGAGTGGAGTGTAATGGAGTGTGTTTGCTGAGTGACCTTGCTCAATCCCGACTCTTGCGTCCTCGTTCGTGCACTCTGGGCAACGTGAGCTACCTAGGCTCGCGGCAGAAAGAGAGGGAGCCCCGGTGGGGCCACTCTGACATACTTGGTTTAAGGGCTCACCGAGGTCTTTTTCGCAGCGTCTGTACACCATGAGGTGCGGCTGTAAGCGGGCGTCTGTCTTGGAGCAAGCGGCTCGCTATATAAATGTGTAAATCTTTTCCAACACCCCGAAAACGGGTTGTGCGCTGGGTTTGGGACCCGCCACGTAAGAACCCATTCCAATGAAAAGAACAAAAATCAAGCCTCCCCCTTTAATGTTGACGACCCGGCAAAACGAACACAGGATAATGAGAAGGATATTAGGGCATGTACCTGGAATGTCCGGACCCTTTCAAGGGATGGTACGCTGCCCGACTGGTTGATGTCCTCGTTAACGCAAAGGCTGACATCACCGCCCTGCAGGAAATGCGATGGACGGGACAAGGAAAGACGACCATCGGACCTTGTGACGTATACTACAGTGGCCAGACACGCGGCAAAGCGCGTGGTGTAGGATTCGTGGTGGGAGAGAGATTACGCCGCCAAGTACTAGCGTTCACCCCCGAGGACGAGCGTCTCGCTGCGATCCGCATCAAGGCGAGGTTTTTCAACATAACATTTATCTGCGCCTATGCGCCGACTGAGGAGACGGACGACGCAGAGAAGGACTCCTTCTACGATAAACTTGAACAGACTTATGATCG
>CAXKVI010000111.1:139176-159804 GCA_964058755.1 Campiglossa producta
AAATTTAAATTGTTGCATTCGAGAGGCGTGTAGTTCGGCCTTTTCCTTTGACAATTCCAAATCCCTTATCCAATCATTGAGTTGTGCTTGTGACAAAGACTTTCTTTCGTTTTCCGTTTGAAATTCAGTACAACATGATGCCGCGTAATCAGATACTACTGTTAACAATGAAACTGGAGCCGGAACTAAAGTTAAATTTGATTCTGGCAATGTCGCTTCTGTTGAAATTAGTTCTGGTAATGACACTGTAGATACGCTCGCATAGGTTACTTTTCTGGACTTTCCAACCCCAAGTACTTTTGTAGTACAAATATAGCAGTCCGTTGAATGGCATTGGTGTAATAAATTTCACACGTCGCCTAAATAGATAGTTTCAGAAATTAGTCAGCTATGCATTAAAAGGGAACAAATTCCTAATTTTTACAACGTACCTTTTTGTTCCGGTTTCCGAAGAAATCAATTCGACTCGGCATGTGGTGCACACATTGTTCGGTGTCCATGGTTTTTAGGCTCAATTCCAAAACACTTATAGTATGTAACTTTCAAAGGATTTGAAAACACACGTCTCATACTTTTAACAATAAAATGACCGCAGATGAAACAGAACATATCTGGATCATTTGTACACTCAAACTCTCGCGCCCTTTTATTCATTTTTTATTTTTAAGTAAATGACGGGTTATAAACTGCAATTATAAACTGAACAGTATCCGGCGAGCCTTGCAGATATTATGAAGGAACAAGGCGCATGTACTCTTATTTATACTTAGATCCAGTAAAAATTCAAGCCTACCTAAACAAAAAGGTTCCCTAGTTCTACAAAGAAAACACTACCTGCCTCAAAAATATGCTCTTGTTTAAAATGTACCTAGGTTTGAGAGCTTTTTGTATCTAATAACTTTTCGAAAATCTACCTGCTAACTAACTGATATACGAATACTAACACATATGTACCAGTAGGGTACTTTAGCATTAAATGGATGTATTTACTTGAATGCTTATAACTTTTGTATTAGTTCATCGATTTTGTTCACTGATAGCTTGTTTTTTTTGTAATAAAACAGAGCTTAGAGGGGGGGGGGGGGGGGGGAAATATCTGCTAAAAAACAAAAAGTTTTCGAGATGCTTCCTCGCAAAGTACAAATTTTTTTATATTTTTACAAAAAAAATTTAAAAAATCCGTAATGATTGTTCAATATGTTTGAATCTGCAGGACCTAGCAAAAAGTGTTGTATGTACTGATTATAGTAAATTTTATTAGCTTTCAAATTTTTCAAACCGTTTTGGAAGAGCTCAGTTTGTTCTTGAGATATACACGATTAAGTGGAGCCATCTTTTTTGTTTTTTGAAATGACGGTAAATCGTAAATATCTCAAAAACGGTACCAATCAAGTAAAAATAACCTTGATTTTCGGAATTAGGAGGTGATTTTACATAGGAATTTCACTATGGCGTCTCTGGTGCATTTTGGCTGTAAACCAGTGTTATTATTTCTAGCCTCTTGGTCCATAGCAACAGCTGATACATAGCAACATCGCTCCATCGACTAGCTAAGGGGAAAGATCGGGCTGCTCCGGCGGCGTACAAATTTCCACTTAGCTCTGGCTCTGGAGCAGACCGATGGGTGGCCAAGGGGGATAGTGCTGTGCCTTTAGGGTGCACCCCTCCCCTTCTTTGGCTCTCTGATCGGCCTGCGAGTCCTAGCTGGTACAACTCTGCCCTCCATACGGCCACCTATTTATAGCGTGCGACTATGGAGGCAGTGGTGTCCAGCCACCGAGCCAGCATCCTAAATCATTCACTCTAGTCTCGTCGTAGGATACCCCGTCTTTCATTACCGTCCCTGGAGGAGTACCACCATCAACCAGCAGAAACGAACAGTCTTATCCGCTCAATAGTCTCCCGCCGAATACCGCTGCTCCGATACTGGTACGCCCTCCGCCGCTTGACTTCCGCGGTCCAACCGCCGCTTGCCAACTGTGTCATCCCGCCGCTAGATTATTGTGACGCCGTTCTTTATCACAGCTCGGCTGTTCGCCACCTGTTGCTGCCTTCCGGCCGCCACGCTACGTCGCCAGATTATTGTGACGCCGTTCTTTATCACAGCTCAGCTGTTCGCCACCTGTTGCTGCTCTCCGGTCACTATTCCGTCCGTGCCTTCACGGAAAGCTGCTTCTTCTCGACGCCTTAAGGCCGTGTGTGTGGTTGTTCGATTTTAATACATAAATGGCGCCCGAGCAGGGACCCGATTTCGCAGATGACTGTGCGAAAACAACAACTGCCACCAACACTGTCGAGTCGGATTCATCGAACACACCCCCCAGCGGTGATAACACTACGCCCAACACGGACCCCCTTAACTGGATATATTTACTTAATAAGGAAAAGTTGGTCGAGGAGTGCAAGCAGCACAAGATCTTCGTTGAAAACTACACAGTCGCAGACCTCCGCCGTGCTCTGAGAATGTACGTGCTACTGAAAGAGTTGGAAATGGAGAATTATGAAGAGGAGGGGAAACCGGCAAAGCCACCAACAAAATTAACTCCTACTATTTCGATAGCAAGGAAAGATGAGATGAGTGACGCCGAAGTGATGAATACTGTCCGCCGCTGGGACGTACACTTCTCAGGAAGCAAGAGAGTGTAGAGCAATTAGCCGAATATTGCCGCATCCCCGTCGACCAACTCCTCCAAACTCTCCCTGAACTATTTCGTGGAAAAGCACTCCAATAGTACTGTATCCGCAAACAACAAATACATAAGTGGGTCGATTTTCGAGATGGGATACGGAAATTTTTTCTACCTAAGCGACACCTTCGCAATCTGGAGGAGACCATCCGGCAGCGAAAGCAACAAGTCCGAGAAAAGACCAAGGACTATTTCCTCGCGCTAGAGACTCTCATCCGCCAACATCCAACCATATGCAAAGAGGACCACCTGGAACGCATATATGATGGTTTACGCGGGGAATACCGCCTCTTTGTCAAGCGTGGTGAGTTCAGGACCATTGAAGAATTGATAGAATTATGAATTGCTCAAAGAAGAGGAAGCCAAGCAAGGAAAGGTGGTATTCCATAGCTTACACCAAATGCAAGAAGAGTACAATAGCGAAGCGTGCTGCTGGCGCTGTAAGGAGCGTGGGCACCACTGGTTTGAATGCAGAGGAACCAGTAGAATTTTCCAAATGCGGTCAGGACGACGTAATGTCGGGAGATTGCCCTTGCGATCGGGCCAACCAATCTAACATTCAAGGTACCCTCGAGGGCATGAGCGTGCGAGCGCTACTGGATACTGGTGCCACGTTGTCATATGCTGATGACTCAATAAGGAAGCATCTGGAAGCACACAAGATCCAACCAGAGCTCAGTACACGAAGCATCCAACTGGCGGACCAAACATGCGTTTACAGTTCAAACGCCTACCATCTCAGAGTATGGTATAATGGTAGAGCAACCAACACGCTGTTGTCTGTCATTCCAAACCTCACCGAAAATATGATTCTGGGAATGGATTTCCTAGACAAGCCGTCCTTACTCGTGATGGAAAAAAACTTGATGCAACCCTAACCAAGAGAGCCGACGAACTCGTCAGGTTATGCACGCTTAGCTCAAGTGAGCACCTAACCGACGACCAACATGCTAAGCTGGAAAATTTATAGCACACCGTCTAAAGCATTTTTGTGGGACCAAATACCGCCGCCGAACCTGTGACCACACTAAAGCACAACCGCCCGCTGAAAAAAACGTAATCCAGCTATGCCACAAATCATCGATGAAGAAGCCAAGAAACTATTGGCCGAAAGAAGGATCGAACTGCCCAAAGCACTAATAACAGCGCTTAGCGACCACGTAACTGATCACAAATTCACCACCGCATACACTAATGGCGGCGATATACCAACAGGTTATCATAATCTATAACGAGATTTTTGCCGAGCTTCTCTTTCCAACTTGTGGTGTGTTGCTTTTTGAGTTTTTCCTACAAGTTGGCGGGACCTACAGTTTTTTGCTGACTCCGAACGGCACTTGCAAAGCAAATGAATTTTTTGCTGAGAAGCTTCTCATGGCAGAAATACACCCGGAGAGTTTGCCAAACTACACAGAGGGGCGACCCCGTTAGGAAAATTCTTTTTCTAAATAACTTTTGATGTTACTTTTGCCGGGCATCGAACCGCCACGACTTGGTGTAGAAGGTCGAACACTTAACCGCTATACCACGGCGGCCACCGCATACACACCGCACAAAAATCCTACAGAGCAGGTGAACCGGGTCATAAAGAAAATGAGCGCACAACGATCAAAGAAGGAACACCGCACGTGGGATCAAGAAATTCCACAAGTAGTATTTGCAATGAACACTGTGCAGCACGAATCGACGCTAGCATCCACGGCAGGAATGGCGCACGGAGGGGAAAGTACCAGTAGAGCCACCGTCAGCACTTCCAGATTCACCACAACCGATCCTACCATGAAAACCGCACATGGAGGCCCCCTTGTGGCCCCCTGACAAGCCACGAATACAGCGTATACAAACTTTTACTGCCCACCAACCCAGCACATGTAGAAGGGCAATAGCGCGGTTAAAGGTACTAGACGCCGACAATGCAGACACGTCAGCATCCGAAGTGAGCACAGAACAGTCAAACTCGTGGAGGAGTCAACATTATTTTAAGCGTGTATTTTTCACTGAATTGTAATTCTAATTTTCGCTGTAATAATGTCTAAATATTTAAATAGATATAACTTTGAATTGTAATGATAATGGAATTGTAAAATAGATGTAAGTTAGAATGACTCTGTACACGTTTTGAAGAAAAAAAATCTGTATTAATAAAGAGATGCACACACACCGGCCAGGCCGGAAAATTTTTATACAACGCGTAGGCCACGCCTTGCGCTCACACTTTCTATCGCAGCTTTCCGTCACCCGAAGTGGGAGGAGGACTGTAACGTAGCGTTAAAATTGCACGATCCCCACTGTATCTAACTCCACTAGCGCCTAAAAGCATGCTAAAACTCCGCGACACGCTAATCAGCTGATCATAGCAACAGCTGATACATAGCAACAATGGCGTGGCGATCAGCAGCAACCAATACAAATGTTTCAACAACACACCATGGCAAGTGGTAGAATTATCGACAGCTCTATAACTACCCCCGTATATAAAGGAGTTTTGGTGTGAAACAAACTCATTCACTCTAGGTGAGTCAGCGGCAGTCGTTGCCTTTCTCGCTCTGCTAGCTAAACAAGTGGAATAGTCATGCCGCTTCGGCGGCGTATTGACGCTCCACTTGGCCATGGCCCTGGCTGTGGGACGAGTTGCGGGTTGGCGGTGAGCAGTTGAGCGTGGTGCCCCCTTGACCTGCAAGCTATCCCAAATAGCATAGAGTCGGAACACCGCCGTCCCTCTCCCGTGCCACTTACCTAGGTAGCATGCGAAATCGATCGGGGGACGGAGGTGTCCAGCGAGGGGCCAGCACTCTGGAGGAATCATCCTTTTTGGTTGGGTGAGTCGATGGAGTCGTTGCCTTTATGGCTTTCTCGCTCCATCGACTAGCTAAGGGGAAAGATCGGGCTGCTCCGGCGGCGTACCGATTTGCACTTAGCTGTGGCTCTGGAGCAGACGGATGGGTGGCCAAGGGGGATAGTGCTGTGGCTTTAGGGTGCACCTTCTTTGGCTCTCTGATCGGCCTGCGAGTCCTAGCTGGTACAACCCTGCCCTCCATACGGCCACCTATTTATAGCGTGCGACAATGGAGGCAGTGATGTCCAGCCACCGAGCAAGCATCCTAAATCATTCACTCTAGTCCCGTCTTTCATTACCGTCCCTGGAGGAGTACCACCATCAACCAGCAGAACCGAACAGGTAAGCCCCCTGCCTTTTCACCTGAGCCGTCTTATCCGCTCAATAGTCTCCCGCCGAATACCGCTGCTCCGATACTGGTACGCCGCTTGCCAACTGGGTCATCCCGCCGCTAGATAAGTGTGACGCCGTTCTTTATCACAGCTCAGCTGTTCGCCACCTGTTGCTGCCTTCCGGCCGCCACGCTCCGCCGCTAGATTATTGTGACGCCATTTTTTATCACAGCTCGGCTGTTCGCCACCTGTTGCTGCCTTCCGGCCGACACGCTCCGCCGCTAGATTATTTTGACGGCGTTTTTTATCACAGCTCAGCTGTTCGCCACATGTTGCTGCTCTCCGGTCACTAGGCCGTCCGTGCCTACACGGAAAGCTGCTTCTCCTCGACGCCTTAAGGCCGTGTGTGTGTGTGTTCGATTTTAATACACAAATAGCGTGTTATTATTTAGGGGTTAGTGGGACCTCTATGACCTTGGACAGACTGAGTTTACCTCAGCCTTCGACAAAACCCACCTCATAATGTTAATAAATTTAAAATTAAAATAAACAAGTAAGGAAAGCTGTCTTCGGCTGTGCCGAAGGCTATATACCTTTCATGAATAAGCGTCACGATTTTTACTGTTCGATCCCCAGTACAGCCTGTTTCAATTTAACTATATTTACTATACACATTACACATCTTTGTTATAATTAAAAAAACTTACAAAATAATAGGATCCGAGTTATAGGAACAATCGATTGTATGGAGGCTATATATTAAACGTGTTCAATTGTACTGACTTACACTATACACATTACATCTGTAGAAAGTACTAAAGGTGCAATATTTTACGTTCCTAACTTTTTAATTGGCGGTAGTTATGGCCCAAATTTCTTATACCGGAACAATCGATTTTATGGGAGGTATACATATGTCATAATGACTCGATCTTATTGATTTTCACTCTACACACAACATAAATAGACCGTACTCAAGTTGCAAAATTGTATATTCCTAACTTTTTAAATGCGGAAGTATTGTAGCTATTAGGAAATTATGTTGTTTGATGTTCGATCAATGAATGCATTTCTTTATTGATTTTGGTTTTCTTTTATACAAAATTCTTACACTGTGTTTATGTAATACTACACCTTCCCCCTTAAAAAAAATAGATATATATATTTGTAGTCAACTATACATGTCTATTTTTCTGAGTTAATGAACCGTTTGACGTTTTTTTTAATTGTTTAGTGTCTTGTTACCCTTGTTTTGTGTTTGTTTGTATACGGCTTGTGCCGTATATCGGATTGAGTAAATTTGAATGCCTGTATAAAAAGATGCCTTTTTTTTGTGTTACGAATTTATTATGGATAAAGTGCTATGCTTATTTTTAAAGGGTTTTAAATTGGTTTAAGCCTATTCTTATGAATTACGATTTCTTTTTTATTTTTATTGCTATCTCCTATGCTATGTGGAATTAATGTATAGTTGTTATTTTTATCAATAGTTTTAACTTTATAGTATCCTGTATATCTATTCTCTAACTAAACTAACTAAAACTAAATCTCCTATGTTAATTTCCTTACTAATATTTTTATGATATTTTAATAAAATTTTTATTTTTATTTTTTTTAATTTATTTTATATTACGCTTTATATGTATCATTGGTTAATTAAATCTTCTCTTTTTTTTTTTTTATATATTAAACTTTATATATGTATTGTTGGTTGATTATTAACCTTTTTTTTTTTGGAGAACTTGGTACCAATTTTTTATTTTATAAATGCTTCTACTCGAGTAATTATTATTTAAACAATTTGTCCCTATGGACAACTGTATTTTTAATTTTTTCCGGATTGCCGGCTTATTTCAACCTGGTAAAGTATTGTCCTAAGTCAATCTTATCCTCAACAATCGGTTTTTATGCTACAAATTTTCTTTCGAAAACGAGCTAGTTTAATTTTCTTTAATTTTTAGCTGATTGCATTTTATTTCTTCTGTAATTATTACTTTGGCTATTCGTGTGATAATTACTTCTCGAGTAATTTTGTTGGCGTCTATGCAAGTTTTTGCTTGTGCTGTTCGCTTTTTCTGTACAGCTGTTGATAAATTTGGAGATTGCATCGTTCATTGTCGAGAACGTTCCTGCTTGCATGATCATCTTGACCTTGTCATTAGAGCAGTTTTTGCACATGGCCTTAACTGCTGCCTGTGTTGAATATCTCGTGGCTAAGTCTGGGTTTAATCCATCAGAGATATATGCTCCTTCTAATGATCTTGTGATTTTTTCAATTTCCGCTGTGTATTGGTTAGCAGTTTTGCTACGTTGTTGGATGTTCAGTAGTTTAGCGGTCAAAACCTCCACTGATTCACCCTTTATTGCGGTCTTTAATTTGTTTTTTATTTGTTCGATCGTGGTCTCATTACTAATAAAATTCCTTGCTGTACCTTTCAGCTTTGTTTTTATCATGGTAATGGCCAATGCTTCGTGTGTATCCTTGATTTGCTCGAGTATATCGAGTGCATCTAGGAAACTATGTAGATTCTCAGGCTTACCATCAAACTCTGGTAGCATTGATGAAGCTGTTTTAATAAATTCTATAGCTGTCTGTGCCATTTTTGTATTCTTTTTTGGGGAAACTTTGGTTTTGTTTTTCACCTTCTTACCCTTCTTTGGTGAGAACTTGTTGAACTTGGTTAGAATGTTTTCTTCGAACGAGATTGATACTGTTTGTTTTTTATTGAGTTTATCTGCCGGGTATGTTATTATATTTATGAACAAGGTTTGTTGTCCATCTTTTTGGTGAATATTAGTCACTTGGATATATAGGTATCCTATTATTTTCGTTATATTGTTAACAAATTTTATTAATATTGTCAATGGCTTGACAACCAGTTCTCTTTTAGTTTTAATTGCTTTATTTATGTATTTGTATTTGTTTTCGATTAATTCGAAACATTTTTCTAACGATTCTTCCCATTTGTCTTTTAACTGGGGATAATTAGTTGGCAGTTGGCTTTTTGTATTGCTCTTGCCCTTTCTATAACGATTAGTGCCTTCGGCATAGCACGAGTTAATCTTTAGTTCAACCGAAAGGGAGATGAGAAATAGATAAATCTCAATCTTTAACGTACTTTCACCCATTGTGGTACGATTTTTCTTTATTACAAATTTAAAATTTTCTTAAATAAGGTGAAAATTGGCTTATTTACATTATTAGTTTCTTTATTTAATTTTGCTTATTATTATTATTTGTGTTCCCTTTTTTAAAAAAGTTTTTGATGTTGTCTTTTTGCTTAGATGCGTTGTTGTACATTATTCAATTGTCTCAATTTGTTCTTTATATAATTTTTTAATAGAATTATTATTGTGACAATTAAAAATGTAGCTATGCATACGAAACCGGTCAACCACTTATCGGACATTTCTGCCTTGTTTTCCACGATAGGGTGTGGTTCATATTTAACTATTTTAGTATCGTAGGTGTCTTCACCTGAAGTTTCTTTTCCTACTTCGTATCCTGCTATTCCTATTAAGATGCCGTTTAGTGCAATTTTCCACCAAGTCATTTTAAAATTTAATAGGAAAATTTTTCGAGTTCAAATTTTTGTTTATTCATAAAAAAAAATTTTTTTTGTTTTTAATTTTAAATTAAACTTTATTTTCTAAACTAACTTTATTTATTTAATAAAAAAAATTTTACGTATTTAAATTTTTATTTATTCATAAAAAAATTTTTCCTGTTTTTAATTAAAATTTATTTTCAGACTTTACTTTATTTATCAATCTGTTTGCCATTGCAGGTTTTCCATTGCAGGTTTTCTTTCCATTCCTATATAGGACCAAAATTGTTTTAAGGATTTTAGTTCGGATCTATTGCTTCCTTTATTTCGAGATCTTGATCTACGAGCAATGTCTGCGTTTTCTTTTTCCAGATTGTCGACAATTTTGTTTATTGCCTCGTAGTCAAGATCCTCGGGCAATGCATTATCCATTTAAAAAAAAAAATCAAAATTCAGCTAACGCATTCAAATTTACTCAAATTTTTATTTATTTTTATTGGCGTCTTAACGCTACTATTTTTTCCTTAATTTTTAATTTTTCATCCGAGTTACTGGCAAAATTAAATTGTTGATGCAATTTTGCCAGCTCTACTCGTCTTTTTACTTTTTTTCCTGCTCTTTTTCTTTTATTTACAATTTCTGGTTTAGGTAATTCAGTTGGTTTTTTGTTTTTGTTTCTTTTCCGATACTCTTCGATAGTAATCGGTTTAGGTCCAACTGATTTTGCTTTGCGCCTCTCGAGGAGCTCATTTGTGGCTTTAGTAAATGTGTCTATACACTTTTGAAAAAGTTTATCAAGTTCTTTTTGAAAACTTTTATCGGGCTCCTCTTGAGTCGAGTTTTGCATTTGAGTGAAATTTTTAAATGTAAAAAAAAAAATTTTATTTTCAAGTCCCTAAGCAAATTACTGCTGTTTGGTTGGCTACTTGGAGAGCCGTAATTTTTCTAAACAACTTATTTATTTAAATATATATACTTAAAGCTATGCAGTTATGCCGCCATCATTTTGCTGCCAGTCCTTAATATTCCACCCTTTTTATGTACGCAACCGACTGCTTGTCCATTCAAATCTGACTCAATTCCAGCTGTTATGTCTTCACCACGTTTATCTTCAGTGCCTTTACCATACCATGTTACCTCAATACATTCAGTGCGTTTCGAGCCAAATACTACCACGTTTTTCTTCAGTGCCTTTACCATACCATGTTACTTCAATACATTCAGTGCGTTTCAAGCCAAATACCACCACGTTTTTCTTCAGTGCTTTTACCATACCACGTTACTTCAATACATTCAGTGCGTTTCAAGCCAAATACCACCACGTTTTTCTTCAGTGCCTTTACCATACCATGTTACTTCAATACATTCAGTGCGTTTCAAGCCAAATACCACCACGTTTTTCTTCAGTGCCTTTACCATACCATGTTACTTCAATACATTCAGTGCGTTTCAAGCCAAATACCACCACGTTTTTCTTCAGTGCTTTTACCATACCATGTTACTTCAATACATTCAGTGCGTTTCAAGCCAAATACCACCACGTTTTTCTTTAGTTATTGTCAAATGTACGTCACCATTGCTACCATTGCTAGCGCCACGCCAATCCAATTTATTGCCAAACAAATAACTTGTACAAATTTTGTTTTTACTTTATTATATTATTTTTAATTTTATTTTACTTGGCTGGCGGTTTCGCCTTTTAAAGCCAATTTTATTTAATTTTTTAAGCCTGGCGGGATCGCCATGTAGCTATTAGGAAATTATGTTGTTTGATGTTCGATCAATGAATGCATTTCTTTATTGATTTTGGTTTTCTTTTATACAAAATTCTTACACTAATACTTACAAACTATTTACGGACTAAAACGTATATTTACATACGTGTATATGCATAATTCTAAAATATGCTACGTCAGCATATGGTTACAATAAATGTCGTTGTGACGTAGCGACTGTCTTTGGCGGTGTCTTTGACCATCCGCACAAGTGTAACAAGACTCTCGCTATATGCGGCATGTGCTATCTTTGCATAAACTCCCGCTGAGTTCATTGAAGCTAATTTGGGTAAAGTGTTGTTGTGTACATTCTTATTTGTTTATGCATTTTTGTGCACATGACAATTTAAGTAAAAGGGCGGTGTGTTTATGTAATACTACAGTATTGGCCAAAAAACCTTATATCGGAACAACCGGTTGTATGGGGCTATATGTTATATTTACCCGATCTTCTTGATTTTCCTCTACACACTACATAAATTGAAAGTACTCAAGTTGCAAAATTTTATGTTCCTAACTTTTTAATTGCAGAAGTTTTGGTCAAAAACCTTATATCTGAACAATCGGTTGTATGGGGGCTACATGTTAAATTTGCCCGATCTTGTTGGATTTCACTCCATTCACTTCATAAATAGAAAGTACTCGAGTTGCAAAATTTTACGTTCCTAACTTTTTAATTGCGGAAGTTTTGGTCAAAAAACCTTATATCTGAACAATCGGTTGTATGGGAGCAGGACGGACAGACGGACATGGCTAAATCAACTCAGCTTGTCATCCTGGTCATTTCGGTATACTTTTTGATGGGTCCATCTCTTCTTCTTCTCATACTTACAAACATCGGACCAAAGTTATAATACCATTTCATGTTCATGAAAGGTATAAAAAGGGATTTTATGAAACCTGACAGAATATCCGATTACAATCTTAAAAAACTTTCACAGATTCACAACTAAAAAGTATAAAATAAAAAATATAATAAAAAAATATTTTTAATTTAAAATGAACTAAAAACTGCAAAATAATTTCTCGGGTTCGTCCTCTTCTCTGGATTGTTGCTCTGTTCCTCCGTTTAGAAGGGCAGAGAAGTGATCCCTCCATAATCATAGTACTCTCTGAACATCTGCCACGAGGTCGCCGTTGTAATTTTTAAAGGAGTTTGCCCCGGGTTTAAAACCTTCCGTCATTCGTTGAATTTTTTGATACAATTTTTGGACGTTGCTTCCGCTGGCTAGCATTTCAAGCTCTTCGATTTCACGTTTTTCCGCTTCCCTTTTCTTCGCGCGGAAAAGCCGTCTCGCTGCTCTCTTCATCTCACGTTGCATTCGCTTTTAACGTTGCCTTATAGGCGTCGTCCTTGTTGTTGTTGTTGTTGTAACGAGGTGTGCCCTGCCTAAATGTCAGACAGGGTCACCCCGAGTGTATTGCTCTGGGCCGGGTCGATATAAGAAAACGGCCCGGGACGATGGGTACCAGTTCTCGTAGAACCGGCAATACAAGAAACTAGCCGTGTAGGCCATGTAGGCCATTTAGCGTTACCCAGGGTGCACCAACGGGGAGGCGACTTACTCTTACACCCCTTAAGGGGACTTACCCTTACACCCCTTAAGTCAAGGACTTACTCGTCCTTCTTTTTGACTGCGTCTTGCACTCTCTATCATCGTACCAGCTGTTTTTTACACTTTCTGGAGTCCAATTACTTCTTCGGATGCGGTATGAAGAGCTCCGGAGATATGTTCCCACTGCTCATGCACTCCGCTGGGTTGAATTGTGCTCTCAGAGAGCAGGTGTAACAGCCGTTCTGCTAAATCAATGGCGTTTCTTTTGTTGTACTTAGGCGGGTACGAATCTTGGCAAATACCAAGTAGTGATCGGAGTCGATGTTCGAGCCCCTCATCGTACGTATGTCCATAACGTTGGATGCGTGCCGTCCGTCTATCACATAGTGATCGATCTGGTTGCGTGTTTTCCGATCTGGCGATAGCCATGTTGCTTGATGGATCTTTTTATGCTTATACCTGGTGCTGGATACGACCATGTTTCGTGCACCGGCGAAGTCAATCAGTCTGAATCCATCTGGCGAAGTCTCATCATGAAACTTTTCGACAGTGGATCCAAATACACCCTCTTTGCCCACCCTGGCGTTAAAGTCGCCAAGCATGACCTTGATATCATGACGGTGGCATCACTCATAAGTTTCTTCTAATTTCGCTTAGAATACATCTTTTTCCACGTCGTCCTTGTCCTCGGTCGGTGCGCAGATAAACGATATGGTGAAAACTCTTAATTTTAACAATAGCTGTGTTTTCGTTTTCCCGACTTCATGAAAAACGCTGGGTAGGTCGTCAAAATAAATGGGAAGGTAGGTAGGTAGGTAGAAGTGGCTGCCGCAAAGGCATACCTAGGCCAGTAATAAAAGGCCCGTTGTGATACCACCAAACACTAGGAAAGTCAGTCCCGGGGCCCGGCCATATGGAAAATCCCAGTGATGTCGGGACTCTCCATATAGCCGAAACCCGGGACTGACACTCCTAACCGACACCGCTACCCCTCCCCGAACCATTTTGATAACTTGATGAAGGCCATGAAGTCCTTTATGTCTAGCTCCGCGACCTGGCTTAAGCTAACCAGGAAGGGAAATCCCAGTTCTCGTAGAACCGGCAATACAAGAAACTAGCCGTGTAGGCCATGTAGGTCATTTAGCGTTACCCAGAGTGCACCAACGGGGAGGCGACTTACTCTTACACCCCTTAAGGGGACTTACCCTTACACCCCTTAAGTCAAGGACTTACTCGTCCTTCTTTTTGACTGCGTCTTGCACTCTCTATCATCGTACCAGCTGTTTTTTTACACTTTCTGGAGTCCAATTACTTCTTCGGATGCGGTATGAAGAGCTCCGGAGATATGTTCCCACTGCTCATGCACTCCGCTGGGTTGAATTGTGCTCTCAGAGAGCAGGTGTAACAGCCGTTCTGCTAAATCAATGGCGCTTCTTTTGTTGTACTTAGGCGGGTACGAATCTTGGCAAATACCAAGTAGTGATCCTAGTCGACGTTCGGGCCCCTCATCGTACGTACGTCCATAACGTTGGATGCGTGCCGTCCGTCTATCACATAGTGATCGATCTGGTTGCGTGTTTTCCGATCTGGCGATAGCCATGTTGCTTGATGGATCTTTTTATGCTTGAACCTGGTGCTGGATACGACCATGTTTCGTGCACCGGCGAAGTCAATCAGTCTGAATCCATTTGGCGAAGTCTCATCATGGAACTTTTCGACAGTGGATCCAAATACACCCTCTTTGCCCACCCTGGCGTTAAAGTCGCCAAGCATGACCTTGATATCATGACGGTGGCATCACTCATAAGATTCTTCTAATTTCGCTTAGAATACATCTTTTTCCACGTCGTCCTTGTCCTCGGTCGGTGCGCAGATAAACGATATGGTGAAAACTCTTAATTTTAACAATAGCTGTGTTTTCGTTTTCCCGACTTCATGAAAAACGCTGGGTAGGCCGTCAAAATAAATGGGAAGGTAGGTAGGTAGGTAGAAGTGGCTGCCGCAAAGGCACACCTAGGCCAGTAATAAAAGGCCCCTTGTGATACCACCAAACACTAGGAAAGCCAGTCCCGGGGCCCGGCCATATGGAAAATCCCAGTGCTGTCGGGACTCTCCATATAGCCGAAACCCGGGACTGACACTCCTAACCGACACCGCTACCCCTCCCCGAACCATTTTGATAACTTGATGAAGGCCATCAAGTCATTTATGTCTAGCTCCGCGACCTGTCTTAAGCTAACCAGGAAGGGAACTCCCAGAGAGCGCCTTCTCGCTCCGCTTAAGGCCGGGCAGTTGCAGATGAGGTGCTCCACCGTTTCCTCTTCCTCATCATCTTTGCAACTCCTGCAGCGTCGTCGGTAGGGAACGCCTAGCCTTGCTGCGTGCCTACCAATAAGGCAGTGCCCGGTTAAAGCACCTATTAATATGGAGATTTCCTTCCTTTTTAGGGCGTATATGTGTCTAGATCTTTTAAGATCGCATTTTGGCCAGGTTTGCTTGGATATCCGACACCCTGGGGCTTGTAGCCATCTTTCGTTGGCTTCGCGGAGTGTATGCTCCTTCAGCATTAGCTTGCACGTGGCAAACGGCATACCTATGCGCTCTTTATCTTGAAGAATCTGCTTGGTCGTGCCCTGCCTGGCAAGTTCGTCTGCCCTACAGTTTCCCTCAATGTCCCTGTGTTCCGGGACCCATGTGAGGTTCACGCGGTTCTGTTGGGCCATCTCTTGAAGAGATCGACGACAGCTGAGCGTCAGTTCAGAGTTGAACGAGTAAGAGCAAAGGGATTTGATGGCCGCTTGGCTGTCGCTGAAAATACAGATATCCTGTCCGATGGTGCGTTCACCTATCCAAGTCACGGCGTCCATGATTGCTGAAACTTCAGCCTGGAAGACGCTGCAGTGATCAGGTAGTCTAAAGGAGAGTTCTAGGTCCAAATCCCTTGAGTAAACCCCTCCTCCGACTCTGCCGTCTAACTTCGAGCCGTCGGTGTATATAAAAGTGCCGCCATTAGTAGCGGGACACCGATCTATGTTCTCCCAGTCTTCCCTGCTGGGAATGTTTATTCTAAAACAACAATCTCCGACTGTTGTGGTCGCACACCGATCTGTGCTCAGAGGGAGAAAGCTGTAAGATCTTAGAATACAGGAGTGTCCAATAGTGCTTGCGCCCCAGACGGGAACTACCAGCCATTTAGCTGATATTTCCAGCGTGTTTATGAGTTGTGCGGGGAAAATCCCGTCTGGCCCAGCTGCCTTGAACGGCTCAAAGCTTTTGATTGCCCACCTTACCCTTTCCTCCGTAATGGGTATGTTTACCGCCAGGTTTGTTGCAGATGCTACAGGTGCATCATACAAGTTCCCCGGAAAGTGTGTGTTCAGGAGCAGCTCCAGGGTTTCCCCTTCCGTGCTGGTCCAAGATCCGTCAGGCTTCCGTAAATAGCTAATGGCTGTTTGAGTTTTTGATAGCACTCGTCTAAGTCTCGCTGTATCATCGACTTTTTCGACCCCGGTGCAGAAATTTCTCCACGAAGTTCTCTTCGCTTGCCTTACAGCCTTTTTATAGGCCCTCAGTTTAGCTTTATATTCGAGCCATTCAGGCTCCGTACCGATGCTCTTGGCCTTGTTAAATTGCTTCCTGCATGATATACGGAACGAATCCAGGTCGTAAGACCACCAGTGGGGTCTATGTTTGCCGCGTGGTTTTAGTACTGGACAAGCCTGCTCTAGGGCATTTGAGAGCGCCGTTGTTAAGGTCGTTACCAGATCTTCCAGTTCTCCCACTGATGAGGGGGCTTGTGGAGGTAATACTGGTGGGTCCCTAGCTAATATTTGGTTATGTAGCTGCCAGTTAGTGTTGCGTGGATTTCGTTTCATAACTGGCTGCTCAACAATAAAGTCTAATACAATTTCTATGTACCGATGGTCAGAAAATGAATGCTCATCAAGAACACGCCGTTTTCTGACCCACTCATAAGCGCCTTCGCTACAGACAGTGAGGTCTATAACCTCCCTACGAGCTTTAGTTATAAAAGTATGCTCGTTAGCCACGTTACAAACCACCAGGTTAGTTGTTAGTAGGTAGTCAACCAGAGACTCGCCCCTAGCGTTAATATCGGAGCTTCCCCACTGGACGTGATGAGCATAAGCGTCAGCTCCAATAATAAGATGGCCCGTACAGAAATTATCCACCAGATCTTTCACCTCCTTTTGTGGAGGAGGTTCTTCGGCGTCATAGGGCATATAGACCGACGCCATCGTTAGGCTGGTGCTGCCGACTGTTAAGCTGTAACGTCACCATTTGAGTAGTTGGGTAATAGAAAGGTGTTTAGCTCAGACTTTACCAAAATACAGGTTCTGACCTTGCCCTCATCATTGGCTTGGAAGAGCTTGTACCCCTGAGTCCCCAATCCACAGATCCTAGAGCTATTGACCCAGGGCTCTTGGATAAGGACCACGTCTACGTCGCCTTTAGAAAGACGACTGCTTAAAACAGCCGAGGCTGCTTTAAATTTGTGCAGATTTATCTGAAGCACCACCAACATGAGAGAGCTCAGACTTCCCTGCCGCCAGCGTGTCGTCGAGGTCTGGCTGTTCCGGGGGCTGTCTCTCAACGAGGAGTTGTTCAGAGCACCTGCACGATTTGGCGTGGGGGGAACCCTGCTGTCTGAAGCAGCATCAACGTTAGTGTGCTCAGGTTTAGCCACGATCGTGACGTCGAGGCCTTCTTCGTCAAGCAGGCTTTCTTCTATCGCCGAGTTGTTCGCAGCACCATCGCAATTTGACGTGGCGGATAACATACTTTCCGCGTCGAACTCCTCTGCTTCCCCTTCCGATGCCTCGATCTCCGAGTCCTCCGGAGCGTCCGGAATAGCAGCGCGCTGTGCATCGCCACGGTATACGTGGATCACGATCTGACCCAAGCCCTAATGCACTCGTCCGTTGCACCGTTTAAGGGGCTCGAGCGCCTCCTTATTCAGAGTGATAACCACCTGTCTATTGGGCCCAACCACATCATCGACCAGATTGACGCCCCAATCCTGCGTCGGGAGAGACGGATTCCAGACCTGCACCATCTCAAGAATATTCTCGGGTTCTGCAGGGACGGCAGGAATCCATGCCCTTGCCCTTGGCCGAGCAGGAATGTCCTTCCAGTCGACGACATCTAGTCTTGCCCCTGGGTAGACTTCACCCAGTCTTGCAACTGCTGCCTTATACAGTGCGACAGTTCTTGCATCCTCGCACGAGAATATTTTGATCTGACCTTGGTGCCAGCCCGCGTCAGTACATCGCGGCGGACTACCCGGAGACTCACGCATTAAGTCGAGGAGGGCCCTGCCCATTTCATTCCGGACATACAGCCACCGGTCTTTGGGGATGGACCAACGGTCGTTACCTCGGTCAATGAAACCTATAAGGATTCTGTCCTTGGTTACTTCAGCAAAGCTGAGTTTTCCCACTACGGGGTTGAACTGATGCCGCTTCGGATGGGGGTTTACCTCTCCGTCCGATCTCTGGCGTTTGAAGGGATTACCGTTCACCCTCTTAGGCACATAGGGCCTCTGGAAATTTGGTATCAGAGCTTTCGCTTCCTCCATCATCTTCCTTTCTTCCAGCGACAGCTTCTCCTGCGATGCTCCCTCATATTTTTTAAGGATCCTTGCGGCCTTTCTTTTATCCCAGTACGCAAAGCCTGGGGGAGATGCCTCTTGGGGGGGATTCAGACTCGTAGTTGCCATCGCGGTCTCTCCCTTTGCGGCGTCGTCCTTCTCTTTCGAAACTCTGAAACCAGGTCGTGAGACCATTGCCCCAGATGTGAAGAGATCGGGTTTCGTACCAGCGCTTGATGGAAGTTTAGCTTCCGCCGTTTTCTGCTTGACTGCGTAGGCAGCCGCACTGCTGCTTGCTCCCATCAAGTCACTCTTACTTGATAGCAGTTTGGGGGATGACTGACCCGTAGTTTCCATCGCTGTCGGCCTCCCAGTTAACTTTGAGGCGGAGTTTGTCCTCCGGCGTTGTGTTTTCGCTTGCTCCAGCATAGTTCTTCTCTGCTGCGGAGTAAACGAAGTCGTTAATTGCTTTGTATTTTGTGTGTTCTTCATCTTCGCCGGACAAGGCCAGCTTAGGGTCAAGGGTAGTGTAAGGGGAAGTGTGTCGTCCGCCGCGGCAGAGCCCCATACCGCGGTAAGACCATAGTTACTCCCTGAGGCGGCCCGGTATCAGTGAGGCTCCGTTCGACTACATCCACGATTTGCCTCCCGGCTGCAAACGTCCAATGGGCACGGTATCGCATAACACCCTGGATTGGGAGGGAAAAGTTTTACACATTTATATAGCGAGCCGCTTGCTTCAAGACAGACGCTCGCTTACAGCCGCACCTCATGGTGTACAGACGCTGCGAAAAAGACCCCGGTGAGCCCTTAAACCAAGTATGTCAGAGTGGCCCCACCGGGGCTCCCTCTCTTTCTGCCGCGAGCCTAGGTAGATCACCGTTGCCCAGAGTGCACGAACGAGGACGCAAGAGTCGGGATTGAGCGCGGTCACTCAGCAACCACACCCTATTACACTCCAAAAAAATAAATGGGAAACAACAACAAAAAATAACCTACCAAGTTGGTATAAGCGCGTTGAGTTGAAAGCGCTAATGCAATAACAGACCTCATGCCCAGAGTTGTGCAACGTTGAAAAGTAAAAAAATAGAATCATTGTGAATGGGGCACTAAGAAATTGCAAAGTAAAATGATATCAGAAGCCTGGAAATTTCAAAAAACGTCAAATGTTTATTTTTCAAAAAACAGTGAACGGAATACAAATTTTAATCAGTGCCTTATTCAAAACTCTCTGGCGGGATCCGCTGAATAAATTGATTAGGGAGCGGCCTTGCAGTAACCAACTAATTTCAGTTTTTCTTTTGTTTTAATTTTTTGTTTACTAATTTTACAAAAATATATGTCAAACACATTTTAAAAGGGCAATACCCACCACACATCGAAAAAAAATAGTTCTCCGGCCTTAGAAGAAAATGCACGGCCCGCCTGAATCGATTTTAACTTCAAAGTCCGAGGTCAAAACTTCTGGCTTTACTTTATGATAATTATTTAATATACTCTTAATAAACATGATTCACCCAAAACTTAAAATAATCTAACGAGACGTTTTTGAGAAAACCGCGAAATAACCGCGTTTTTTTGAAGTGCTTCGGAAAACTTCATTTCTTGTCACATATTGGAAAATACTACATATTCTGAAAGAGGAGTAAAACCTCCATGTTTTACTTTGAAAATATCTTGCCACTGACACTTGCGAAATGCAATTGAAAGTGCATTTTTTGTTGCTCATACGCCCCGTGCTGTTAAAGACATTTAAAAACAAGTAAGGAAAGCTGTCTTCGGCTGTGCCGAAGGCTATATACCTTTCATGAATAAGCGTCACGATTTTCACTGTTCGATGCCCAGTACAGCCTGTGTCAATTTAACTATATTTACTATACACATTACACATCTTTGTTATAATTTAAAAAAACTTACAAAATAATAGGATCCGAGTTATCGGAACAATCGATTGTATGGAGGCTATATATTATACGTGTTCAATTGTACTGACTTACACTATACACATTACATATGTAGAAAGTACTAAAGGTGCAATATTTTACGTTCCTAACTTTTTAAATGCGGAAGTATTGGCCAAAAAACCTTATATCGGAACAACCGGTTGTATGGGGCTATATGTTATATTTACCCGATCTTCTTGATTTTCCTCTACACACTACATAAATTGAAAGTACTCAAGTTGCAAAATTTTATGTTCCTAACTTTTTAATTGCAGAAGTTTTGGACAAAAAACCTTATATCTGAACAATCGGTTGTATGGGGGCTATATGTTACATTTGCCCG
>CAXKVI010000112.1:2500-22500 GCA_964058755.1 Campiglossa producta
TTACCCTATTGTAGGATTTTAAATATACATTTTTCCATTACCGTTACCATTAGCTGGATTTACCTCCAGGGACACACACACACATGCACATAAAGTTATAAACCTGCGTCGTTGATGTGCAAGTAGACGTTCCGTAATATTTGCCAGACCCTTTTGTGTGCTACACGGCGTATACAATTTATTTTCTTTTTTATGTTGTTGTTATTGTTGTGTATGACCATTTAAACAATTTTTCTTCGCTTTCAAAAGTGAAGGCAAACGAGCAAACCGCATAAAAAGGCGCACAAAGTGTAAAATTAAAATAGTAAAAAAATCATAGAAAAATAATAATAACAAGAAACGATGGATATGAAAAATAAAAACAAAAATAAATAAATAAATGCAAAAGCACAACGCTCAGCTTAAAAAACTTACTTAAACACACACACACACACACACACACAATCTCATTCTTAGTAGTAAATCGTAAGAAAAATGTAAGTACACAAATTGGAAAATAACAACATTGTAACGCGTCATGGAATAGCGGTGGTTATTGTATGTACCGTTACAGTGGCAGCACTCTACCTCGACCGCACATTTCTTTTTTTTTTTGGTTTTTCAATTGAGTTTTCAACAAAAAGCTTTACCCTACCGTCTCACCCGCAGGATATTTTCCTTTTAGACTCCCGTTTTCTTTTGCCTCCTTTTTATTTCGCCATTTCCTTTGCCTTCAGTTCACTAACCGCACATTTCATTTGAGTTTCCGCATGGCGCGCATTTCGCTTGCAGTAGCTACCTAATAAAAATAAAGAAATTATTACTCAAACCCAAGCCAACAACACGCCAAGAAAAATCATCAATAACAACAAAGGGGCAAAGTTAAAACAAAAAGGTGTTTCTGGGGGAACGCGTGCTGGTGAACTCGACGACCCCAACTCAAATTGCAACACGTGTTACTTACTTGTTGTGTTGTTAATGCATCGCGAAAGTGCACGTATTAATATATGTGTGTGTAGGTAAGCATATATGTATGTTTTCTAGTTTAGTTGTATATGTATGTATGTGCAGGTCGCCAGCACGTCACAACCCTTTTGTATAGCGCAGTATAACATGAATGTTACTCATACGCCGCGGTGGCCTGGAAGATTGCATAGCTTGTGTGCACATTAGGGAGTGTGAGAAAAAAATTACTAATTATATAATTTACTAAAATAAAATAAAATAAAATAAAATAAAATAAAATAAAATAAAATAAAATAAAATAAAATAAAATAAAATAAAATAAAATAAAATAAAATAAAATAAAATAAAATAAAATAAAATAAAATAAAATAAAATAAAATAAAATAAAATAAAATAAAATAAAATAAAATAAAATAAAATAAAATAAAATAAAATAAAATAAAATAAAATAAAATAAAATAAAATAAAATAAAATAAAATAAAATAAAATAAAATAAAATAAAATAAAATAAAATAAAATAAAATAAAATAAAATAAAATAAAATAAAATAAAATAAAATAAAATAAAATAAAATAAAATAAAATAAAATAAAATAAAATAAAATAAAATAAAATAAAATAAAATAAAATAAAATAAAATAAAATAAAATAAAATAAAATAAAATAAAATAAAATAAAATAAAATAAAATAAAATAAAATAAAATAAAATAAAATAAAATAAAATAAAATAAAATAAAATAAAATAAAATAAAATAAAATAAAATAAAATAAAATAAAATAAAATAAAATAAAATAAAATAAAATAAAATAAAATAAAATAAAATAAAATAAAATAAAATAAAATAAAATAAAATAAAATAAAATAAAATAAAATAAAATAAAATAAAATAAAATAAAATAAAATAAAATAAAATAAAATAAAATAAAATAAAATAAAATAAAATAAAATAAAATAAAATAAAATAAAATAAAATAAAATAAAATAAAATAAAATAAAATAAAATAAAATAAAATAAAATAAAATAAAATAAAATAAAATAAAATAAAATAAAATAAAATAAAATAAAATAAAATAAAATAAAATAAAATAAAATAAAATAAAATAAAATAAAATAAAATAAAATAAAATAAAATAAAATAAAATAAAATAAAATAAAATAAAATAAAATAAAATAAAATAAAATAAAATAAAATAAAATAAAATAAAATAAAATAAAATAAAATAAAATAAAATAAAATAAAATAAAATAAAATAAAATAAAATAAAATAAAATAAAATAAAATAAAATAAAATAAAATAAAATAAAATAAAATAAAATAAAATAAAATAAAATAAAATAAAATTAAATTAAATTAAATTAAATTAAATTAAATTAAATTATATTAAATTATATTAAATTAAATTAAATAAAATAGAAAAAATAAAAAAATAAAATAAAATAAATTAAAATAAAATTTAAATTAAATAATTAATCACATCCAATATCTAATCTTGAAGCATATTTTGTGTTTTTCGTACTCACTCAACTTTTTAAATCAAAAACTGACATGATAATATATACATTTAATTGTATATTAAATAATTATTACTCACTTAATAGAGTGAAAATTCCTTTCTCGCCATTAACAACTCATACCTATATTATTTATGTTAATGAATTGAACATCAAAAGTGCAAAAGAAAGTAATTAACAAAAGCCAAACAAAAAGGAATAACAATGAAAATGAAAATTAAAATTAGAATTATAAATCGAAAACTTTGCTAATAAGGGGCGAGAAGAAATTAAAAACTGCAAACAAAGTGTTGAGCTCTCATTTATGCGTACATTCAAAGAGACAGCAATAAGAACAACAAAGAGTTGTCAACAATAAGTACGCATGCATTACCAACTAAATTAGAATCATTAGTTATTTATGAAAACAAATTATGAAGAATAATATAAAACAATAATAATGATGCAGCAGTTTGTAAACTCGTTTATTATATAATTTGCGCGCTAAAAGCAACGGCGCGCTAATGTTTTATGAAGCGGATTTATATTCCTTTTTTCGCTCTTTGCCCTTTTTTACGTATACGGCTGGCTTGTTTTGTGTTATTCCAATACTACATTAAAGCTAATTGCTGACTTCTCCATAGAGTAGACGCACGTTACAATATATTTCTATATAACTCTACTGTTTGAAATATTGCGAGAATTATTGTGGTTGGTATCGCGATTAAAGCAAATTGCCTCTCTGATTCATATTGCTTAGTAATTTAGGCAATTGAAGATTGTTCGTGCATACTTTAACGCCACCAAAATTAAGTTGAGTTGCTCGGTGTTTTCGATTTTTTTCAAATAGTCTTACCAACATAAACTTTTCAAATTAGATTTGCGAAAAAATATTAAATAGGTGGCAACTTTATGAACCGCATCAAGCTTAAAAAGTCTTAGAATGAAGCACCTACAAAATTTCATCCAAAATAAATAAAATTGACCCTAGGTACCAACTCATCTTAAAGACATCATGGTGGGTATGTGTGTGAAAGAACCTTTAATTTGATACCCATATTGGCATATCTTCTTAAGTATTAAAATTTTTTTTAGATAGGTAGCAACCCTCTAAACCGCCCAAAGTGGCAACACCCGAGTGGAAAGTCTTAGAATTAAGCATACCATCTCTATGCCAAATTTCATGAAAATCGGTTAAGCGGTTCTCGAAATAGTACCGAATACACAAATATAATACGGTAAGATGACAACTCTGGGTGGCAACCATACTTGAAAATATTTTAGTTGGGATTTCGCCGAAAATATCTTTCATTTGATAGCAAAATTGGTACACCTTGCTATATATTAAAAAAAAAATTGATATCTGACAACCCTGTATACCTCCCTAAGTGGCAACACCCATGTGTATAATCTTAGAATGAATCAAATAGTCGATATGCCAAATCGGTCTAGCAGTTCCCGAAATATAGGAAAAAATAAATAAATAAATAGCGATTAGGTGGCAACCCTAAGTGGCAACCCTGCGTGAAATTGTCATATTTGGAACACGGCCGAAAATACGTTACATTTGATAACCATATTGGCACACCTTGCTATATATTAAAAAAAAAATTGGGATATGTGGCAACCCTGTAAACCGCCCTAAGTGGCAACACCCATGTGTATAATCTTAGAATGAATCAGATTGTCTATATGCCAAATTTTATCTAAATCGGTCAAGCAGTTCCCGAAATATACGAAAAAATAAATAAATTGCGTTTAGGTGGCAACCCTAAGTTGCAACTCTGCGGCTATTTGATTTGCCCAGCTAAACATCGTGGTGAAAATCGCCTACACCTGAAAGTCTGCAACATACGCCTGAAAGTCGGCTACAATTTCTATTTCCGTTGCATAATTTCCGTTGCATTATCAGCCATTTTCTCAAATTTTACTCTCAATCAGAACTTTATTTCGCCGCTCAAGAAAATAAATAACGCACTTCAGTATAGACGTTAACAATACTTCAAAACTGTAGTCGGCATAGCGAAGGCGCTCACTAAGTTAAAGCATTCGAATTTTCCTCCCATGAAAGTATTTGCCGACCTATGCTTCAAAAGCCACTTTATAGCATAACAGTCGCAGCAGTAGAGTATAGCATATGAATATTGTTTTGACTTTAAAACCATTTGAAATTAAATGGCAACGCACTTTAGGCACATTTTCCAACTTTTTTATAGGCAAAACAGTAGAAGGCAATTTACTAAACGTTTTCAAATAAAGTACGTGCATAATACAAAATACTGCTGTAAATCGAAATAAAAATGTGTGTTATGACAAAAAAAAAAATATAAAATAATAACAACAAAAACGCGCACACACATCAAATCATGTACATACATACTACATTAAAACCCGAAACACTGATATATTATTACATCATAAAAGCATGGCACGTGCGCGTATTTCACTCATACGCCTAGGTGTACTAGGCAAGCTAAAAACGGAAACATTACACAAAAGGGGAACGATTTGAATGCAAAAGCAGTGTTTACTACAACGCTTGTGATTATTCGTTTAGTGAGATTTAGATTTTGGGCTGTTATGACTGGTAAAAGCTGCATACAGACATATACATATATGGGTAATTCCATGTCAAATCGTCAACTTAATGGAATGTTGACCCCTTTCGATTTGAATGAATTTTGATAGTGAGTTTTGTATTATAAATAAGTTCGGGTAAACCGTACATTAAATACCCAGCGGTAGTTTTCATCTTATTTTCGAAAATTTCCATCTCGGAAGTGGGCGTGGTTGGGCAGCGATTTCGTCCAATAACATCAGGTAAACTCCCTATTATGCTAGTATACCCTGCACCAAAATTCATCGTTCTACCATAATCAGTTTAAAAGTTATGACCTGCTTGAAAAGTGGGCGGTGCCATGCCTACTTTTGAAAAAATTTAGCAAAAAAATTAAAATAGAATGACTAGGGGGTCCATCTTACCGAACTATATAATTTTAGCCATTTCCGTTACCGAATTATGTCAATTTAGGCGATTTTCGAAGTTTTCGATATCGAAAGTGGGCGTGGTTGGACGGCTATTTTATCCAATTTCATCAAGTATACTCCCAACGATACTATTATGCTTCGTGCCAAATTTCATAGTTTTTTCGTAATCAGTAACGACCAGTCGAACTTTCAAAAATGGCTCCCTCAAAATTTGGCGGTGCCACGCCCACTTTAAAGAATTTATGGATAAATCATAAGAGAATGACCAGGGTGATTCACCTATAAAATAGTATCAGTTTAGCCATTTCAGCTACCGAGATATATCCATTTATGTGATTTTCGAAATTTTCGATATCGAGAAATGGGTCGTGGTTATCACCCGATTTCGCCCATTTTCAATAGAAACCTACCTACCAAATACAAAATTTCATGAAAATATCTCAATTTTTACTCAAGTTATCGTGTACACGGTCAGACGGACAGATGGACAGACGGACGGACAAAACAGGGTTACAAAACGGAGTCAATCCCGCCACGCTCATACAAGATCTTCTTGGAACACAGGTTCCTGATGGGTTAAAGAGAGGGACCGCTAATTATCTGAAAGGACGGCAGGTGTCGGGCAATTTTAGAAAGGCTACATCAAAACCTAGACGTATTAGCCAGGGGGTGCCACAGGGTGGTGTCCTATCCTCGATACTATTTAACTTCTATCTATCGATGATGCCCCTACCACCAGAGGGCGTCACCGTCGTTTCATATGCCGACGACTGTACAATAATGGCGACGGAGAAGGACCCCTATACTGATGAACTCTGTGCGTGAAAATCAACAGTTACCTCTTCGACCTTTCCACGTTTATCACTGGGAGAGATCTGACGATATCAACGACTAAATCCACGGCGTCACTCTGGACGCGCCAGGTGAGAAACGAATTAGACATTGACGTTGATGGCACTAAGCTACCAACTGTCAGCCACCCGAAGTTACTGGGGGTGACAGTGGATAATACTTTCTCATTTGCTGGTCATGTGTCTGCAATGGTCTCAAAGGTACGAGGTCGCAACAACATCTTCAAGCCAGTTGCCGGCAGTGCTTGGGGGAAAAGACAAAGAAATGTTGCTGGCTACATACAAGGCCATTGGTCGACCAGTCTTTGACTATACCGCACCCATATGGTCGCCTAACTTGCGTAAAACCAACTGGACGAAGTTACAGGTCTTCCAAAATACCGCTATCAGAACTGCTACGGGATGTTTCCTCATGTCTCCCGAGTCTCACTTCCATCAGGAGGCAAAACTGCTCAATGTAAGAGAGCACGCGGAAATGCTTAGGAGGCTATTCCTTCTGAACTGCCACAAACCAGGACATCCAAATCGTCATCTTTTGGACACAGATCCGCCCCCGAGAGACATAAGGAAACATCTACGTAAGCAATATGACGAGATCCGGCATCATATTACCTTGCCGTTTGATCTGCGGAATCATAATCGGGCTCTAACCGACATCCAGACCGAGTCGGTAAACACTTTTGTCAGATCTCTACTTGTGAATCCCGTTCTAAACAGTCCTCCACCGGATATTGCTGAAGAAGAACGCACCTTACCAAGGGATACAAGAGTCACCATGGCACAGCTTAGGTCTGGATACAGTGTGAGGTTGAACTCTTACTTATCCAGACTGAATGATACAATTTCAAACACATGCCCTGCATGTGGTAGGACCTCCCATGATACCCTGTCCCTCTGGTCCAATCCTGTTGCAACTGCGCGTTTCCTTGGACTCCCGTTGTTTTTGTTGTTGTTGTTGTTGTTGTTAACAGAAAAAAATACTCCTCGAAGGTTTTGGGGAGTTATGCCGAAATTGACTGTCCTTGGCCGGATATTAACACGGTACGCTGCGGTACTTCCTTGCCGTACTGCCCGACTGTCGTGCTAGCGATTTGGTATGACCAGTGGAACCTTCTAGGTCATGTCATCCCTCCATCCATGAGGAAGGAGAAGGTGGGTAATGAGAGGTGAGAGGCATCATATACATAGATCAACCATCGAGTTAGCACGTCATTACCTATGTGTATATTAGTTGCCTCTTACGACCGGTATGCCTACCTCGGGCATATTCTAAACCCCTAATCCGCAGAGGTATTGGACACCCGATAGAAGAGCCCGATGAAGATCTTCGAAATTATCATACACTCCAGGTAGGGCAATGCATTGTAACAACAACCACAACAACAGACAAACGGACATGCCTTAATAAACTTTTTTTTCTCAACCTAAGAACTTTTATATATGGAACTCTATATCTATCTCGATTATTTTGTGAACAAATAGTACGCTGGGTATAGAAAGAATTTTTCTAAACGGGTTTGCCCCTCGGCAGTATTTTGGTAAACTCTCCGGGTGTATTTTTGCCATGAGAAGCTTCTCATTTGCTTTGCAAGTGCAGTTGGGAGTCGGCAAAGAACTGTAGGTCCGCCAACTTGTAGGGACAAAAATCAAAAGCAGCACACCACAAGCTGGAAAAGTAGATCGGCAAAACTCTTATTAGGGGCATTTCCACGCCCTTAGTTAGTTTTTTAATTCGAAAGGGATCGTTTTTAAACCATTCGACACGGAATCACACATTTTTGCTTTCATATTTTTTATTTGTTCTTCATAGACTTCAGAATCCGACCTTGACTTTACATTTTATTTTAAGGCTCTCTGGTTTCACCATACTCAATATTTAAATTCCTATTTTATGCAAGAATTTCGCTATCTATTTTGCGTTAGACACAACTGTCGTCACTTTTTTCATCAAACCTATTTCCTTTCGGCGAAAATCTCTCTGACACTGACAATGTGTCTTTTCTTGTGCAAATGTTTGCATGTAGGCGCGTGGGTTGTGGTGATGCGTGTTACACACAAAGCTGTCTACTCTTTAAAGGATTGTCATTCTGTGGCTTTACAATAGCGCCACTTTTTGTTTTATTTTTCTCTTTCCATTTTTTTTTTGACGGCGCGCGCTTAGCTTCAAAATCGTACGCAAATCAAAGCTGCCGTCATAGTACAAAAGTCTTCCTGTTCACGCTTTGCTACACTTACCCGTTCGATGTCATTGCTTTTGCTACTTTTATCTCTCTTTATGTGCTGTTTTTTTTTTTGTTTGTCATTTCCGTCTCTCGATTTCTTACGTGTGATTCCCTATTTTTTTCAGTGGCATGCCTGCTGTGATGCAAAAAATCATGCAGTGGAAATTTTTGCTCCATCGGAAATAGGATTTTGATTTGATTTTTCAAATGTGCGTGTTCATATGTAGTCATGTGTGTGTGTGTGTGTGTGATCTTAATACACTCGTCGCTTGTCGTTTGTACATTACAAATATTTGATCTTACGTGCTGTGACGTGCCATGCTATTTGGTCTTTAAATACTTTTTTATACCCCGCGTACTAGTACTAGTATTGCACGACCCGTTTTTTCAATAACTTAGAGTAAAAATTGAGATATTTGCATGAAATTTGGTATACAGGTTACTTTTTAACCACCCTTGTGAAGGGTGGACACCTTGCCGCGGTACGGTACGAGGGTTTAAGTCGATAACCACAGAGCTACGCTGCCCTTGTGCTTATAGCGCCACCCGGTACTACATCACGAGAGTAGCCTATCCTCTCTGGCGCGACGACAAAGATCTTCCCCCTCCTAATCCAGGGTGTTATGCGATACCGTGCCCATTGGACGTTTGCAGCCGGGAGGCAAATCGTGACTGTAGTCGAACGGAGCCTCTCTGATACCAGACCACCTCAGAGAGTAATCATGGTTTTATTGCGGTACAGGGCTATGCCGCGACCAACGACACACTTCCCCTACTCTTCTCTTGATCCTAAGCTTGCCTTGTCCGGCGATGGGTCGTCGTACGAACAAGATGAACAATAAAACAAATTTGAAACAACAAACAACAACTTCATTTAATCCTCAGCAGAGGAGAGCTACATATGCTGGAGCTAGCGAAAAAACAACGTCGGAGGACAGTCTCCCTGCGGGTTAGGGGTTTAGAATATGCCGGAGGTAGGCATACCGGTCGTAAGAGGCAACTAATATGCACATAGGTAATGACGTGCTAACTCGATGGTTGATCTACGGATATGATGCCTCTCACCTCTCATTGCCCATCTTCTCCTTCCTCATGGATGGAGGGATGACATGATCTAGAAAGTTCCACTGGTCATACCAAATCGCTACCACGACAGTCGGGCAGTGCCGCAAGGGAGTATCGCAGCGTACCGAGTTCATATCCGGGAAAGGACTGTCAATTTTGGCATCACTCCCAAATACCTTTGCTGTTAACAACAACAACAACAACAACGAGTCAGGCAACCAAATTTCTATCAAGTAAGAATGTATTGATGGTAGCTAGCATCAGTGCTGCTTCCTACGCAGCTAAGCGGACAACGGCGGATGCTAAACTTCCATCAATCGCCAATATAAAAACCAATCTCTTGACATCTGGGACAGCGGTCTCACGACCTGGCCTCGGAAGGAGAAAGAAGCTGCAACTGAGCTTTCAGCTAAAGGAGCGACCGCGATAGCAACTACGCGTCCGGACTTCCAGGGGACATCTCCCACCGCTCTGCGTAGTTTGAACAACGTTCGGCCGCAAGGATCCCGCAGGAAACGCTGTCACCGAATTCCAGGAAGTCGGTGCAGTTAGCGCAATCTCTGATACCGGATTTCGAAAGCTCGTATGTACCAAAGAGGGTAAACAGAAACCCTTTCAAATGCCAGATATCGGACGTGCAGTTAAAACCTCATCCAAAGCGGCATCAAAACACCCCCGCAGTGGGCAAACCAAGCTTTGCTGAAGTAACCAAGGACAGGATCCTTAAGGGCATTATTGACCGAGGCAATGACCATTTGGCCATCCCCAAGGACCAGTGGCGTCACGTCCGGAACGCACTCGGAAACGCTATTATTGACCTTTATTTGGAGTCTCCAGGTGGGACGGCGGCGGTCAGGGATGCGGGTGGATACTAGGGACATATTAAAATCAATTATCATTTTTTGATAAATTTTGTTAAGTGGGCGTAACATCGCTCTCTTATATCTGGACTATCTCGGGAAACGCTTAACCGATTTGGATAAGAATTTGAATACAGATAGCATGACTGATTCTAAGATTATCCACTTGACGGTTGCCACCTGGGGCGGTTTCAGGGTTGCCACCTACTTCAATTTTTGGATCATTTTGGGATCATTTTAGAGTCTTTTGGGGGTCATTTTGGGGACATTTTTGGGTCGTTTTGGGTTCAATATCGGATCATTACGGAACATTTAAGGGTCTTTTTAGGATCATTTTAGTATTTTTTTGGGATTATTTTAGGGTCATTTTGGGGTCATTTTGGGTTAGTAAAGTTAGCGCTAAATTGGTTGCACCGATCAAGCTCAATCACCCAGGTACTGTAATTGTTATCCGTTTTTGAAAACTAACGCTGGGTATTTAATGTTCGAACTAAGCCTTCCTTCCTTGTTCTATGTATCACTTGTTTTGAAGAGGTTTTTCATTGTCAATAGGCACATTTTCCATTTGCGTATTTGAAAAGACATTATCAGTTCGCATATATGCATAAAATTCTAGGAGTTTTTGTGTGACGAAATGGCTCAAAAACTACTTAACGGACATAGACGTCAGTTTCTTCCAAAAAGGCTCGAATGCTGAAATATTTCCTAGTTTTATTAATCGAATCATTTTCGAAACAAAAATGCCATTAAAACTATGAAAATAATACAAACTAAAGCACTCTCTTCTCATAACAATTGTTCTTGTCAACATTGCCTTTGTGTGCCCCAATTTTAAAGCTCACACTACAAATAATACAAATTAAAGTCATATTTATACTTAGCAAGCGAACAACTCGACAAACATACATACATATGAGGAGCAATAAATTGGAAATGTGCCAGCACAAAGTCAAAAACAGTTAAACGCAAACCCAGCAGGGAAGTCAGCGAGAAGCCATGGACAATTTTTGGCTCTGAATCAAATCTGCAGAGAAGCCTATCACTTCGAAACTAGTAATTTTTCCTAATGGGTAGGTATATAATTACGTATTTCAAAGCACACATACGTACATATATGTAAGGGACAAGTAAAACAAACGGCACAATCAATAAATATGCCACAGGTAGAATAAACGGAATTTGCAAAGCATACATTAAGGCCAATAATGAGCATAAAACCACACGAACAAGCACACAAGAACAACGAAACAGGTGCAATGCCGGTGATGATGAAAGTGAGAGCATACATATATGTATGAGTTTGTGTGTGTGTACTTTTGCATTTATATATGTACATACATATACGCCTTTACATAAATATAAAACAGGCAACACAGGTGCAACAGCAGCCACACAGAGATTGTCAGATATGACAAACGCACGCAAAGTGTTGATATGCTGATAAGTAAAACGACGCAGACCATGAAAAAAGGTATGAGAAAAACAAATACTGCGCCAGGCGCAAAATGTGAGATCTAAAAGAGAAAATCTCAGCTTAATCAGGGCAGAACAAAAAGTATGAGTTTCCATGCCCAAAAGGGAAGCGAAAAACTGTTGAGCTGACTAAAATACGCCTAACGCAGTGCTTAATATAACCAGTTGCCAGTTTGAAAAAAAAAAATTAAGTTTGAAAAAAAAATCAGTTTAATTTTTTTTTATTTCACTTTTTTGTTATTTTTTTATTTTATATTATTTTTTTATTTTATTATTTTTAGTTTATTTTATTTTATTTTATTTTATTTTATTTTATTTTATTTTATTTTATTTTATTTTATTTTATTTTATTTTATTTTATTTTATTTTATTTTATTTTATTTTATTTTATTTTATTTTATTTTATTTTATTTTATTTTATTTTATTTTATTTTATTTTATTTTATTTTATTTTATTTTATTTTATTTTATTTTATTTTATTTTATTTTATTTTATTTTATTTTATTTTATTTTATTTTATTTTATTTTATTTTATTTTATTTTATTTTATTTTATTTTATTTTATTTTATTTTATTTTATCTTATTTTATTTTATTTTATTTTATTTTATTTTATTTTATTTTATTTTATTTTATTTTATTTTATTTTATTTTATTTTATTTTATTTTATTTTATTTTATTTTATTTTATTTTATTTTATTTTATTTTATTTTATTTTATTTTATTTTATTTTATTTTATTTTATTTTATTTTATTTTATTTTATTTTATTTTATTTTATTTTATTTTATTTTATTTTATTTTATTTTATTTTATTTTATTTTATTTTATTTTATTTTATTTTATTTTATTTTATTTTATTTTATTTTATTTTATTTTATTTTATTTTATTTTATTTTATTTTATTTTATTTTATTTTATTTTATTTTATTTTATTTTATTTTATTTTATTTTATTTTATTTTATTTTATTGATTGAGAGAACCATCTTCAACATACCCCTTAGCTCATCGCCTCACTGCTATTGGGTATACAAATAAATGGTAATATGGCATGAAGCGTACAGGAGGTGGTAAACTAATAACAAAATTCAGGCCAACGACAACCTCCTACAAGTACAAAATCCAGTAAAGAAAGGTAAATGTACAAATGCGAGTATATATTGACAAGGACATAAATTAGGACAGAGGTGTAAACCAAGGCATACCTGTCCCATACAAACAGACGGTCTACTATAGACAGCATAACATATTATCATCAGCAGTTGCACATTCGCAATCATAATCACGTACGAGGTAATAGTAGCATCCAACACATGCAGACACACAAACGTGTAATAGTGACTTGTTTTGTTGATATGGCGGAGATACATGTTTCATATTGTGACCGCAAATTTAGACGAACCCACTCACACACCAGCTGCACATGCATACAACGATACATATTTAAATTATAGGTGTATACGTGAAATGGGTGTTTGGGAGTGTGTGTCTGGGGGTTGTGTGTGCGCGCAGGTTGACTGTCCGGGGTAATTTCAAATTCATGTTGTTGTTGATTCTCATGTGTATGTTGTCTGTAGTGCGGATGATGTTCATGGGCCTCGTCTTCTTCTCATCATTAGCATTTCAGCTCATATACATACATACATATATGTATTATGATAGGGAGAGATGATGCTATTGCCTTGCTGTGCTTTAGCTTTTCGCAATCTTCGTTGGGAGTGATGGCGTTTGTGGATATGCGACATGCTACGTTTTTTATTTGTTCTTGTACGCGTCAATGATTATTGATTTTCTGTTTCAATAATTTTATTTTTATTATACGTCTTTGTTTTCATATAGGTATAGTATGTAAATCAATTTCTTTGTAGCGAATACTTCTACTTGCTGGTTGGGGGTAGATCGATTTAAATGTACATAATTTTCTAATTTTATAGCGATTAATAAATATTAGGGCTGTGGGTGCTTGCTTTTAAACGTAATTCGACCAGTATAGTTATCTTTCCCATGTTGCATACTTTAAGGCTTAAATTTATTTTCATGCATAGATATATCAAACCATATCAATTGGCTTCCTCAGGCCATCAAATAAAAGCGTAGTCGCCCTAGAAATGCATAAATATACGTAAAAAAAAATAGATACTAGCTTGTCAACCCCCTAGATATAACAATGCCTAATAAGGATTTTGTGGTATTTAAATAAAATCTTCTTAGTTCAAAGTACTTCATAAAATTATGAGAAATGTGTATTGTGATAGACTTATAGTTAATTTATTGAGAAAAATTTAGACAATGTCTGTTGTCTAAAATATTAGTACGAAAACAATGAACCGCCGAAAAGTATGCAATGTTTTTTTTTTAAGAAATTCATTTTCAACTTTTATTGCTATTTTAAAAATAACTGTGGCAACAGATAATAAGAGACGAATTCTATTTTTAAAAGTTTTACCGAAAAGCTTTGTGAAATTATATATCTTCGATAAATGGATCATTTTGCATTCGATTTGAGCTAGGGTTTTGCTATTTGCGCCATAGTTTATGAAAGAAAAAAAATGCGATAGGTGGCGCGCGTTTTGTTCTTGTTACAAAAATAGCATTTATGATCCAATTTTGCATGAAAAGAAATATTTTCCTAAAAATCCGCTAGGTGACGCTGATATTGTATCAATAAAAACTTATAACCGTAATTATGAACCTATTAAGCTGATATTTATAGTGTTTTTTACTCAATTTATAATCAAAAGTTAAAAATGACCCGCTAGGTGGCGCATGTATAGTTCTATCCTTGAAATTCAAAAGTCAGTTTTCGGTTTCGTTGTATTCGCTTTTTCAACTAAATTCCCATCGAACTTGACGATATTTGCAACAACTCATCACTCGAGCTTTTGATTTCGATATTTAACTAACTTTCCGTGGAACTGGGGTCTTGAAGTTTCAGGTTCGTCCAGATGTCAGTGACAATGCTACGAAAAACAAATTTCCAAAAGGTGGCGTGGGAGTCGCGTTACTAGGAAAAATCCCATTGTGGTTGGTATCTGTTAATGAATTACAAAAAAAAAAAAATCACTCGCTAGGTGGCGATAATGTAGAGGTATTAGAGAAACGTATTACGGCTTATCTCCGATTTTTTTCTGTCATCCCTGTGCTTTCTTACTGGAACCTTAGTCGATATCTCTTTGAACATGCTGCGAAGAAACATGTGATTTCTTTCATACAAGCGACATCTGTGATTAAAAATATTGATTTACCAAAAGCTACTGTGTCCGTGCTAAATCCGAGACACGAACACAATTGAAGCAGACTTCTAACTGGGTCTATCTGGCTCAATTTGTTGTTGATGCATTTAATTGTAAAAACATTTTATCTGTCTTCGAATCGGGACTACGGGATAACAACAGGGCTAGGTTCAAGTGGCTTCCGCAAAAGCACACTTAGGCCAGTGTTAACAGACCCTTTGTGATACCACCAACACTTGGAAAGTCAGTACAGGGGGCCGGCCATATGGCAACAATAACAATGAGTAGAAAATTGTTACAGACTAACAACTAAAAAGGCTTATATAAGAAATTGAAGAAAAATAATGTTGGGGTCATTTTGCGATCATTTTGGGGTAATGTTTTGATCAGTTTGGGATAATTTCGGAAAAATTTTGGGCTTATTATAGGATCATTTTTGAGTCAAATTGGGATTATTTTGAGATAATTTTGGGGTCATTGTCTTGTCATTTTGGGATCATTATGGGGTCATTTTGGGACCATCTTGGGGTCAGTTTTAGATCAACTTGGGGTCAGTTTTAGATCATTTTGGGATCGTTTTGGGATCATTTTTGGATCATTTTGGGTTCATTTTAGGATAATTTTGGGGTTATTTTGGGATAATTTTGAGATCATTTTGGGATTGTCATTTTGGGATCATTATAGGGTCATTTTGAGATTATCTTGGGGTCAGTTTAAATCATCTTGGGGTCAGTTTTGGGATCATTTTGGGGTCGTTTTGGCATCATTTTTGGATAATTTTAGGTTCATTTTAGGATCATTTTGAGATAATATTGAGATCATTTTGGGTCGTTTTTTTCATTTTGGGGCCATCTTGGGATCAGTTGTGGATCATTTTGGAGTCATTTTTTGATCATCTTGGGGTTATTTTGTGAATCATTTTAGGATAATTATGCGGTCGTTCTGGATGAATTTTGGTTATAATTGGAATACTTTTGGTGTCTTTTTGGAATAATTTTATTTAATAGTTTTTAGTTCGTTTTAAACCTATTTTATAATTTTTTTTCTTTCAGTATATAAAGTCAACTTTGGCTGTTGTTACTTATTACGACGTATCTATTTATTTAGTGCTATACATTTTTTCATTTCATTTCCTTTCTCATTCATTATCTGTATTCGTTTTTGAGATACAAACAAATTTAAACTTTGTCTCTCTCTCTCTGCCTAAGTAGTAATAGATTCCTATTTGCATTGCATACTTTTTGGCTTATCAGCTTTGTGCTTCAAGCTTCCGTTCTACTCATACATACTGATCTTTAAAATTATGCCTTATGGATTCATTACGCTAATTGGCAAATCAATATCCATTAGCCAAAATTAAATTTCCACGTAATTTTTTATAGATGCATGGAAATTGTAAAACAATTTTCTTTTTTTTTCAAATTTCATCTTTCAAATATCACACATACGTCGATGAATACAACGAAAAGTAAATTACCGTCAGCGTCTAGAACAACCTTGAGTCTTACATAAGCGTTGATTTATGCTCTTCATTTCTTTATTGCCTTTCATACATTTTGTTATTCATTTCGACAAAAAAACGAAAGAAAAAATCGGCGCATAGCTCACATTTGCTAACTACCAACAATTTTACAGATACTAAACTTGGATTTGTATGACATTTTCTTTTCCTTACGATTGAACATATCTATTGGGATGTATTCATATACACCGAGAAGAAGGGAGCTGGTAATGGATAAACATTGACTGTGATTTTTGTTGAATCAACCATATTTTTGTTGAATTAATCATATTTTTGTTGAATCAACCATATTTTTGTTGAATCAACCATATTTTTTTTTAATCAACCATATTTTTGTTGAATCAACCATATTTTTGTTGCATCAATCAAAATATGGTTTTATCAACCAAAATATGGATATATCAACAAAAAAATGGTTATATCAACCAAAATCAGGGTCAATTCGTATCCATTACCAGCTAATTTTTCTCTCTGTATGTATATGTAGATATATATCTGCCGATTTTTAAGGATGGCTGACTATCCATACAAGATTTTTTGAACTTTTTTCCATCGGAATCAGTCAGTTCTTTGCTACTATCTTTATTTTTCTTGAACCACCCTAATGTTTATGTTACACCATACCTGTCGTCAACATCTTATCTTATCTCCCATTCGTTATCTACTTTATGCTAATATTTACCGGTGATATTTTTCATTTTTAATGTATTTTTATTTGCGGAAAACAAATTGACTTCCTTCGCTTTTGCGTAAAAGAAAAGAAACGAAAATAAAAATTGAAAAATAATAATAATCAAAATAATTTGCATATCTATCTATGTTTATGTTGCATGCAAATTAGTTCGATATAAATTCGTGGAAATTGTCAGGAATTATATGAGGGATGCCGCAGTTGTCCTGCGCTACTTGCGTCATAAGAGAAATTTTTACATTTTTTCGATAGGAAAAAAATAGAGGGTGGTCCTTATTTGTATGCAGATAATTTTATCATCAGATTTCCAAAGGCTTAACCCCTAAATCGATAGTAATATAGTCGAAGATATCACATAAAAATTTGTGTCCCGATTGGAGTTGGTTTAGGCATGCCGCAGGGGGGTCAAAGTTCAGAAGGCACTATGGAGACTCAAAAAAATAAAAGAGATTTTTCTTTTTATCTAATATGTACTCGAAGTAGGTAGCGCTATGGTCAAGGATATCACATGCGAAATCTGATACCGATTGGAAGCGCCTAAGGCCTCTCGCCGGGGGGTTAAAGTATTAAAGTTCAGACTACCCCCTGCGACACGCCTTAGGTGTTTCCAATCGGTACCAGATTTTGCATGTGATATCCTTGACCATAGTGCTACCAATTTCGAGTATTAGATAAAAATCACTTTTATTTTTTGAGTCTCCATAGAGCAATCTGAACTTTGAACCCCCTGCGACACGCCTAAACCAAATCCAATCGGGATACAAATTTTTGTGCGATATACATAGTGGTACAACCGATCTAGGGGGTGAGACTGGAAAAAATACTACATTAGATTATAAGGACCACCCTTATGTAGTACATATGTATGTATTAGAGTTTGAAGGACAACTTAGCTCATATGAATCACACAGTTGGATACATATTAAAAGGAAAAATGCAAGAATACCTTTTTTGTGAGCTATTTCTCTCATGTCTTATTTTCATATCGTCGCTCGATTGCCAGAAGCATGAATGCGCTAAAATTAATAAATTGGGAAATCGTATTTGAAAGTATATTGCTCTCGCAAAATTTCAAATTTTAGTTTTTGACAGAAATATGTTTTTGCAAGTTATATTCTCATTATACTCTTTTCACTGATATAGTTTTTACGTTAATATTCTTTCAACGAGATACGGCACATTTTCTTTTTGAAAAATTTTCAAAGTAAATTTTTAAAAATTTTCGTTGTGCCAGAAACACGAATGTGTTGCAAAATTGTTACGTATACGCCATGGTGTGTATGTTTCAGTGCAATATATTCTAGTTTCTGACTCAATGAAAACTTTTCTAAATTTAGAAATTCAATTTTTAAAAATTTTCGTTGCGCCAGAAACACGAATATGTAGCAAAATTGTTACTTATACGCCATGGTGTGTATGGTTCAGTGCAATACATTCTAGTTTCTGACTCAATGAAAACTTTTCTAAATTTAGAAATTCAATTTTTAGACATTTTTGTTGCGCCAGAAACATGAATGTGTAACACATTTGTTTTTCTGGCAAAATTTTTCGAGTTTTAACTAAACATACATTAAAATGGCATTGCCAATTTCCGGTGGTTCCGTGTACTTAAGAAACCCAGGACTTTCGTGAATCGTAGAGAAACGAGAGCGAGCGACGATATAATTTCCAGAGCTAATTTTACAACCACGATATCTCAGAACTGGTTACGCTTACAACTTGATCTTAGGTAAATGTTTGCGTTTACAATCACAGTGATAAAAAGAGTGTCGTAGTAGTTGTTCTTATTGCATTTCCAGCTTAAAAAGTACGTCTTTTTCAAAAATTTGTCAAAAGTATTTCACTACATGTCAAATCGCCAAACGTGTGGAATCGACCTTTGCCGGATTTCGTGTATAAAAATTTTGTGTAAATTTTGCCAAAAAAAATATGATTGCCGCTTTAAAAAAAAAAAAACGGTCTACAAAACTCGAGAGCAGCATAACCAACTTCAATGATCCCTTTTTTCAGATTGTTCCCTATAAAAGATATCAGAAAAATGTTTGACAAAACCATAAATTGGGGTTGCCACCTTTAAAAACAAATTTCTACAAAGCTCGAGAACGGCATCACAGATTTCAAGGATTATTTTTTCCGAATTATTTCCTATAATATCAGAAAAAATTTAACAACAAACAATTAATGTTGCCACCTTTTTAAAAAAATATGGTCCAAAACTCGAAAGCGGTAAAACGGATTTCAGTGATTATTTTTTCGGATTGTTTGCTATAACTCTAGAACCATGGTTAGCATAAGGATTACCACATTTTTCAAAAACTTATATAACCTATATATAGAAGGGCGGATCCACGGGTGGGGTTTTCGGGTCAAATATAGTAGAAGTAATAGGAAACCAGGTGGATGGCGCTGGAATCGAGATATGAGAACAAAACTCTATATATTTGGTGCGTTTTTATTCTGAAATATTTAAAATGAGTACTCTAACTAACACTTGAAACAAAAAAAAAAAAAATTGTTGAATTTTTTTTCGAAAAATTTCGATCTATTTTAAAACGAAGCTCCACACCAAAATCTTTTCAGACATGCCAGTAGCACTATACCTAGCTATTTACTCGAACAAAAAAAATTGTTATCGTAAACAAAACACTATTGAAA